>CABEEJ010003148.1:7570-89565 GCA_901482245.1 Timema douglasi
GGGGGGGGGGATTAAGAAGAAAAAGTCAATTTATTTCTGTCTGGGTGTATAAATATTTCATGGCCATTCCAAATGGAGGTCAATGTACAGTTCAATGTTCATAGGAAGAGCCATATGTGACAGCTAGAAAATCTACTAGATCTACCGTCACGTATTCATACGTCAGGTCATGAGATCCGCAGCTGTCACAGTTGATAGATATTATCGATATCTGTAGAATAACAATAATAATACGGTAAGGTTTTGTCATTTTTGCCCGCAAACAAAAGTTTGTGTTCTTTACAAAAAGTCTTTCTAATGAAAATTTGATCGTATGTCATGTGCGTCGGAGAATAAAGTTTGCTCAAAGTGTGAGGTGTGCAATGGGAGATTTTCTTTTTAGTAAGTTCAAGGGGAAAAGGGGGGAGGTGAAAGGATGGGCGTTTGAGGGCATTTTGACGCTTTGAGCTGACACTTTAGAGCTATAGTCGTCAGCTATTAGAATAACCTTTTAGAATATAATATTTATCTAGCACCGCGTCTAACTACCCGTTCGGGTTATACGCTTTTAGTACTAATTACGCTAATGGAATAGGAATTGAGAAGGTTGAATTTAGGAGGAAGTGAACCCGCATTTGCGTGGAGGGAAAGTGGAAAACCATTTAGGAACACACACCCCTCCCCAGTTTACCCGACCAAGATTCGAACCTCGATCTCCCCGTCCTCGGCAGTCGAGCTCAACACGACTAGCGCGTTAGCTAACTACGCCACCGAGGCGGGTTAGAATATAATAGATTTAGGCTAGCCACTCTTGACAACAAATATTATGCATTATATTAATTTAAATTACGGCTTTTAAAAGCTGATACCATACGTCAAAAGGTTGCATTTAGAAACACGGATTAGCGCATGGATGAATGAAAGTACATATATCTTAATTGGAAAAAAAACTAAATAAAAGGAAGGAACTTTTTTTGACCGTTATTATAAAAGTTTTTATAAACAATTTTTACATAAAATTGCAAAATCTGAAACAGTCACTTTCATAGATAATGTCAACCTGTCATATAATGGTAGTGATGAAATAAAACGTTATCGCTCTTGATCTCCAATAAATAAATGTTTGTAATTGATTAAAGATTCTTCCTAACAAAACCATACTATACTTGGTGACCTGGTGGTCTAGGGGTAAGGTGTCGGACTTCTGTGTTGGGGTCCGGGGTTCAATCCTCGCTCCCGACACAGATTTATCTGATTGCCAAACCCTTCCTTCACCTCTGAAAAAACGTGTATTAATCACAACTTGTGAATGTGGGGAATGCCAGGCCTCCACCGTGGTTCGGATCCCACGTTAAACTGTAGGTCCTCACATTTCATCTCACAATCACCCTTCCATTACACATTAGCGTAAGTGCGTTTAACCAGAATGGGCAGTAAGGCGCGGTTCTAAAAACACACAAAATACAATAACATTAGAAATAGTTGCTTTCGACGTGTTGGCATGACTCGTGGACCATATTATATTATTATAATTGTATAAAGCCACATGACTGACTCATTCACTGACATTAATGTCTACCCACTTCCAGATGAGCTAGAAACTTGAAACTTGGCAAACTTATAGCTTTTATCCTGTAACCGACGGGAAATTTCCAAAAAGAAAAAAAAAATTGTTAACACCCGAAAAAAAATTATAAATGTTGGAGCAACTTTAAAGTCGGTGCGGACCTTTCTTTGGGGGTGCCTTGTGGCTAAACGGTAAGACCTATCAAAAAACGGCTCTGGAATTACATTACTCTTACAAGGGCTCCTTCAATCTAAAATCTTAAGAACCGCTGGTCTTAGGGTACGGCCAGACTGAACGAGCGCATGCGTTTGAACTATGGAACTGGTTTTCAAGCGCGAACACTCGAGCCGGTACAGTCTAGTTTACAGGCGCTAGGCAATATTGTTGTATGTTGGTTCATTGAGTGCTAGGGAAACTTCTCATTTTGACATTTTTATTACTATCAATAGGTTTAGCACACTTGTTACTAACAGCTTAATTTAATCGGTAAGATCAAACATACCTATATGTGTGTGTATATATATATATATATATATCAATATATGTGTGTGTGTGTGTGTGTGTAAAACTGATTATCATAATAATCAAAGTAGGCCTTTACAAATAAGAATCAACAGTAGCATGGAGAGAGGATGAGAAAACCACCACAATAAATTACTTTACAAAAACCACCCTTAGTTCACTGAGCCAAGATTCGAAGCTGTGCCTCCTCGTCACAAACTATCGAGAGCTATCTGATAGTCACGCGCTCGCTCGCACGCTTGTCAGTCTGGCCGAACCCTAAGGCGTCACTCTCGTGTTAGACTGGGCTGCTGAAGAAGCAAAGATCGGGGTTTGAATCCCGGTCAGGTCTATTGAGGGTGGATTTTCATAAATGGTTTTTCACTCTTCCTCCATGCTAATGATGTTACACCTGCTCTAAATCCAACCATCCTCGCCTCTAACAAATTAGCGTAATTAGTACATCTGCGTATATTATTATTATTATTAGCACCGCGTCTTACTACCCGTTCGGGTTATACGCACTTACGTTAATGTGTAATGGTAGGGTGATTATGAGATGAAATGGAGGACCTACAGTTTAACGTGGGATCCGAACCACGGTGGAGGCCTGGCATAATGCGTATAACCCGTGTGTAATGAATCGCGAAGCACGTGCTTACGGGAATGGATCCATAATCTTAAGAGAGATGCATTTAAAAAAACTGAGTCATCATTTTCTTAGAGGGAGGATAGAAAACCACAAGTTTTAAACACCTTTCCATTACAACCAATGGTTAATGAACCCCGGTCTTCAATGTCTCGAATCCTCTTAGTATAGAGGGCTAAGTGCAAGCTAGCGATCACAGTGACCTTTGACCCTGCCCTTCTACTTATTGACCTCGGGGTCTCACTTCCGTCCTCGTCTTGACCGTGCCGACATTCATTGCCCCGAGGAGTCACTCGGACCTTGTCTGTGAATTGGCGAGGGAAGATCACTGTGCCGACAAACCTTGCCCCTGAGGATTCAACAAGTTCTTATCCGCCTCGGTGGTCAGATGATCTAAAGAGTCACTTTCTCACTAGGATAGACTGCCGATGGCGGGAAAATCGTGGCTTGATGTGGGTGTTTTCTTGCAAATGTGAGAACACTTCCTCTAAACTCAACCATCCTCATCTAGAACACTAGCGTTACACATCCTCACAATACGGATAGTGCCGTAATTACAATGATTTGAAATCTGTGTGCTTATTTTCATGTGTTACATACGCGTATAACCGTAGGGGAAGTAAGACACGGCGCTAAAAATAAACCTAAGTCTTGAAAGAGAGTGAGTGATTAATCTCGGGATCACCCGGCTCTTCGGCTGTTAAAAGAAAATCTCCCCGATGTCGTGGGTTGCGGTTAACAAAATTAACTCCGGGCTTTCTGACCGCTGACCCTTGACTCAGTCATTTAGAGGAGGTTGTAACAAGTACAGTCCCAGACAAACAGGGTAATCTGGTCCACAAGGTTCTGTACTCCTCAAGACACCTCAGTACACCATACCGGTCATCGGCAGTCCAGTCTCTTGCGAGAGTGACGTGTTTGAGAGGGGGATCACATTTTGCCGGGGCTTGGGACAAACAACCCCACCCTCTGGGCGGCCCAGCTTAAAGTTTGATTCACACGTTCGTCGAAAAATAGAACGCAGAATCTGCGCAGTAGTTCACACACCTTAAGTTGACCCATGATGCATTGCAACGCTTTAAACAGCTGATTATAAACATATTTTATTTTCTAATGTGTATATATATATATATTAGATAATTCTATCGATGGTTGTTTACAAATTATAACGCTGTGTCGTGCCACAATCCAATACATCGATAAACTCGCTTTACATTAACGAGTTATTTCAAATCTCCTCACAACGGTCAACGAATCTGTCTGCTTGCTTCTGGCTGTAGAGCGCATGCGTTGACAAATGCGCATGCTCACTAATTTAAGATGGTTGGTTCTGAGATTCGATTGGTTCTCCTGTGCCGAACATCTCGAGCAGAGCGGACAAAGTAGAGAATAGTTGAACTTCAGCAGAACAGCTCGCGCCGATTAAGCGGAAATCTTGTGATTGGCTTAGAGCGCTTCACGTGACCACGTTTCTGTTCTGCGCCAGTTTTTCGGCGAAAGTGTGAAACCACAGTAAAGCTGCATACTGCATTTCTCAGTCAGCTGGCGGCGATAACAGCTGACAGACGAGGAAGTGTGTTCCACAGCAGTGACGACCAAACCACGCCGTTATCTTATCGTTCAGTAACAAAACAACAAACACGACCCACTGTCCTACCTGTGTGTTTGGGGGGGGGGACAGGGGCGTATCGTAAAACTTTGGTAAAGGTTGTATTCATTTATTTGAGTTTGTTTCTGCACTGATTCTACACCCGTCACTTAACTAACAACCAACGAAGAATGAACGATCAGACATTTTAAGTTTCAATTACTTGCATCAGACCCGCCTCGGTGGCGTAGTTGGCTAACGCGCTAGTCATGTTGAGTTCGACTGCTGAGGACGGGGAGATCGAGGTTCGAATCTCGGATCGGGTGAACTGGGGGTGGTTTTTCCTACATGGTTTCCCACTCTCCCTCCACGTAAATGAGGGGTCACTTCTTCTAATTCAACCTTTCCAATTCCTAATCCATTGGCATAATTAGTACTTAAAGCGTATAATCCGAACGGGTAGTAAGACGTGGTGCTAAATAATAATAATAATAATAAATACTCGCATCGGTGGTCGCATGGTTTAAGGCGTCACCACTCTCTCAATTAGACTGGACTCCAAGAGATCGGGGTTCAAAACCAGGTCTGATGTACTGAGGATGTTTGTTTTTTCTTCCCAAAAGGGTTTCACCACTCTCGCTCCACGTAAATACAGGTACATTCCCTATAATTATAACCTCATGCCTGCTCCAATATGCGTACAGACTTAACAAGTAAAATGAATCGGTGCATTACAAAATAAATATTTAATAAATCAACTATGGATACATTTCGAAAGGGTAGATAAGATGATCTAATCCTTGATCCGCGGGATTAAGGGGAAAGAGGAAGGTTACGAGCAAGCTATTATTTTATGTGTCAGATGTAGAAATAGGCTCTAAATCAAATTACCAATATCAATACAGTCGCGAACCCAAAATATACTTTGGGAAGGGCACATGTTCAACGCCGTAGCCAGGATGGAATTTCGGGGGTCCAAGTAAATTTACGAGCATAAAATTCCTCTAGAAGTTATTTAGTTTAAAAAAAATGTAAGCCAGGGCCTTTTGTTGGCCTACAAAGTACTGAAGCTATTATTTTAGTAGTAACCCTTCCTTCACCTCTGACAAGACATCATGTGAATGTGACACCGTGGTTCGGATTCCACGTTAAACTGTAGGTCCTTCATTTCATCTCACAATCACCCTACCATTATACATTAGCTTAAGTGCGTAATAACCCGAACGGGTAGTAAGACGCGGTGCTAATAATAATAATATTATTATTATTATTTAAGTACTTTTTCTTCTTCCAATTTTAGAAATTTGGGGAAACTTTTAATGTGTGTTTGCACCTTTTGAATATAAATTCCCAAAGCTTTCTCTTAAAATGCAGGAAATACACTCACTAGATCATCATTGCTAAATCTGACACATTAGCTCGGTCGATAGCGTGTCTCCATATGTGTTCCGGGTTCAATTCCCGGCATGGCTGAAAAATTTACCTTTGGTGAAATAACGTTCTTGGGCTGGATGTTGTGTCTGTTCTAGAGATGTAAGTTGTGTGTTGGTTTAATCAGTCGGTTCAGAAAGTGCACGTTAAATACCTTTATAATAAATAAATGAATTGTAGTGCTTTATATTATAGTGGTACTTCATATGATTTAAGTGGTTTCTAACATTATTCCTGACACTGTGTGTAATAAGCCTACTAAATTAGAAGACTATATATAGTAGCCCCATGGCTTCTTTGGTGCTGACTGACAGCTCACAGCTGACAGCTGACGGCTTTGAAAAGTTACCAGACCAAATTATGTATCCCTACGCCGAACCATATGATCTGCAAAAACATGTGTTTAGCAGCTGTCACTTCTGGCAGTCAACATTTAGGTATATACCTAAATTTTGATTGTCAGAAGTCAGCTGTGAACTGTCAGTCAGCCCCAAAGAAGCCACGGGCTACTGTACTTAAAAGAATTCCACTTGAGCCAGAAAAAAATAGTTACTTGAATAACAAGGCGAGAAGAACAGTTATGAAAACACTAACAAAATATTTTTTTTTGTGGTCAACATTAATAAATATTTTGCTACGATCTATCAAAAATGACAATTGTATATCACATGACTAGACGTATGAATGTTTGAAAGTAGTGATAGTAAATGTCTAGCTGACAGATTTTTTTATTTTTATAGAACATGCATGTATACGTCATGGGATATGTTCTAACACACTTACTTTTGACAGCCGGTGTCAATTTCCACAGCTCAAAGATAAGTATAGCGAACTTGTGTATATAAACAATAAAATAAAACGTCTAAAATATTTTCCAATATACCTCCCTTAAAAACATCCAGTTGAGTTTCAATCAAAGAAAACACACGCCTGTGCTCTTATAATGTAGAGATGTCGCCACCTCCTGAGTCTGCTGTTCTTCTGATAACCTCCTGGCATCCACCACACGGTCTGTGGGCCGCGCTATCAGACAATTAGCACGTGCGCGCCTGTCTAGTTGTGTTATCAGTGCACTTGACGCTCAGCAGGTGGCGTCGAGATAATATTATATACTATACCGCCCGTTTCAACGCCAGCTGAGACAAACTGGCGTTTCTTTCAACAAACCATGCTCGATAACAACTTGAGCTAAGGGGAGGGGTACGAGAGGATTGTCCTGACGTCACAGTACTCCCCTGTTCCCTCTTGTTGATTGTATTGTGGTATGTACATGGTACACCGGACGAGAGGATTGTCCTAACGTCACAGTACTCCCCTCTTCCTTTATTGATTGTATTGTGGTATGTACAGGGTACACCGGACGAGAGGATTGTCCTGACGTCACGGTACTCCCCTCTTCCCTTATTGATTGTATTGTGGTATGTACAGGGTACACCGGACGAGAGGATTGTCCTGACGTCACAGTACTCCCCTCTTCCCTTGTTGATTGTATTGTGGTATGTACAGGGTACACCGGACGAGAGGATTGTCCTGACGTCACGGTACTCCCCTTGTTGATTGTATTGTGGTATGTACAGGGTACACCGGACGAGAGGATTGTCCTGACGTCACGGTACTCCCCTCTTCCCTTGTTGATTGTATTGTGGTATGTACAGGGTACACCGGACGAGAGGATTGTCCTGACGTCATGATACTCCCCTCTTCCCTTGTTGATTGTATTGTGGTATGTACAGGGTACACCGGACGAGAGGATTGTCCTGACGTCACGGTCGGAGCCCCTCATCTCTCCTCCTCTTCCTGACGTGCGACTAGTGGACGGACCCTCGCTCCTTGTGGGTAGAGTACAGGTTCGCTACCGGAACCAATGGCTGGATGTCTGCACCAACTCCAGGAAGTGAGTGACACTGACCACACGATCAGATATCTCTCTCTACTTTCATTATGTCACGAGGAACAAAATCACAAATAGAAGGATAAACCATATCCATAAATAGAATGTAGCAGGATGTACACTTGGTTTCAAGAATATCCAAACCCTTCTTGATTATTTATAGATACTATGGGCCAGTTTCATAGTCAAATTTAGTACGCCTCAAGTGCGGCGCTACACTAAGTACATGACGACACCTACCTAAACCGGATGGAATGGGCCACTTTCCTATGCGAGAACGGCCCATTCCATTCGAGTTTAGGTAGGTGTCGTCTGGTATTTAGTGTAGCGCTGCACTTGAGGCGTACTAAATTTGACTATGAAACTGGCCCTATATTGAATTTCAGCCAATCAGGTTTATTTAAATGCTTGTATACATTATTTGTTTGTTTTAAGATCTAAAATACAATTATTTTTATCTTTCTTTAAATTAAAGAATACAGAAAACCACAGGTCACTAAGTTTGGTTGGATCTCAGAACTAGGTAACACTTATCAGAATTAAAGTAGGCCAAGCTGTTATTTAGATATTACACAAGCTCATATTCATGACTGCTCTGTATAATGATCTAATAATTATTAATAATGACTATAATTTTATATATCTAACAGAAAAATCAATGGTTTTGAGGGTAGTGGAGTTAGGGGGTGCAGTGCCTGTTTGTTCAGGCGCCCACATATTTGAAACAATATCGTGTGGGAATGAGTGAGGCAGAATAAGAGGAAATGTACCTGCATTTGTAAGGTGGTAGAGTGGAAAACAATTCAGGGAAAACCATCCTTAGTAAACCCGACTGGGATTTGAAATCTCTAATCTCCTCATCCTCGGATGTTCAGTCCTTGGTGAGAGTGACGCCTTAGACCATGCGATGAACGATCTGGGTAATAGGTGAATACAGAGATGTAACTGGGAACTAGGGTGAAGCAGGTGGGACACATGCCTTGGATGCAAAATTTATTAACAATATTAGCAACAATAAAAGTTTCCATTTTTCTACAGTAAAAATGTATCTTATTTATATAATTTTGTAGCCAATATTAAAACTAGTAACCATTTTAAATATTAAAATAAGAATTCGGCTGAATTTTAAGAAAACCATTTTCAAGGGGTATCGTTTGTGGCATTTTCTTATTTGCCCTGGATGGCATCGGCTCTAGTTACACCTTTGGGTAAATAGAAACTGCATTCATTTGCTCTCCTTTATGGTCCGATATCAAAATGGGAAAGATACAACTGTTTTGATGTTAACTATCGGGAGAACACTGGAAAACTGACCTCAAGATGGAGTCCCCCTCCTGGGTAAGAGAGTTGGTCCCTATACTGAGTGTGTTATGTTTCAGTTGGACAGTGGCAGACATGGAGGTGCTGTGTCGTCAGATGGGGTTCCAAGGTGGTGGGTGGTTAGGTTGGTTCGACCGACGTGCGGGTTACAGGCCCAGGCTGCTGCTGGAGGAACCCAGGTGCAGAGGGACCGAGGCGACACTGGCCGAGTGTGACTGGGCCAGTCGACAGATGGGCTCCGGGGTCTGCGGTCAGTTACTTCCTACACAAACACACACCATGTAGACTCCAGGGGTGGGCTGGGACACCAAGAGATATCCGGGAGAGGGGGGAGGGCAGGTTGATTCAGGCTGCCGCAACTACCTTAAATAAAAATAACAACAATCTATTCATTTACCAGTGTTTTTTTAATGGAATGCTCAAAACGTCGAGTCTTTAAATCTCTCGAATCCTATGGTCTTCGATATATCCTAGATTCGTAGAAATCTCAAAAAAGTATTTCGAATACAATTCTGAAGACCTTAACCTGATATAACAATTTTAAATAATGGGTAAAAGGAATTATATAGACTTGTGTGGTTGGGAGAATAGAACAACCATAAAAAAAAAGACAAAATTGTAGGATTAATATAACTAATCTCCTAAAAAATTGTTCTCTTTGCTGTTTATGGTGTTATAGACATGACAAACAAAATATCATTCATTGTCATTGGCATAAAGTCCTAAGCCACCTATTTCAAATTAGATTTTAAATATTTTCTCTTTAACTTACACTGTACACTTTTTAATATTCGAGAATTTGATTTTGGATTTGATATTCGAAAGAAAATTTAAGATTTGAATTCCAGATTCAGATTCGAGAAATATAGGATTCAACCCATCTCTAGACTTATAAGATAGGGTCATAGTGCAATCAGTCAGGGTAAAGTGAGTATACTATTGGCTTACTCAAAATTGTCAAAATGTGTACATTGTGTAAAATGTCTCCACACGCAAGACTAGACACGAGACCTGTTGGAATCTATGGACTGAGCATGTGTGACGTTTCATTTCGACCTGTTCAGAAAGTGTGAGAACAAGGCATTCCAGTGGTGTTATATGTTACATTGTGCACATAGAAGTGTGAATGACTCGCCAAGCACACTAAAGTAATTTGTTTCACTGTTGCGTGTCACTTTGTGTTCACGGTAGGAAGAATTTTTAACCACTCTTCCCACAAACTTTTTTTTTATCAGCGCTTCTTACTTACTACCTGTTAAGGTTATATGCACACTAATTATTAATTCTTATTTATTTTAGTTAATTGCTTTATCAATTATTATTTTACTTTATCTTTGAGTTATTCTTTGTCTTAATTCATATATACAAACAACACGGTTTTTGAAAGTAGAAAACAATTGATAAATATATGTTTAAATAAATGGTACGGATCTCTGCACATACTTTCTCGCTCCATTGTTTAAAAATGGAGATGTTTACTCAAAACTTGTAATAAATGTGAAACTAGATAATATACATTAACAAACCCAAGCAAAAATTGTGTTTTACCTAGGTAAAACATTTTTTGACTCCCAGTTTTAAATTTTATAATCAAAGAATTAAAGTCCTCATTTCTATATTTGGACCAATAAAAAAGATTGATATTGGTTCCACAAGGGTCAACACCTCGTCTTTCAGCTAAAATTTTCGATATTTTATTTTCAATTATCAATATGGACCTTATGACCAAACAAGTTTGGCACGCCTGTTCTTCTAGATTACCACCCTGACCTGGCACTCCAGTGCGCTCCTCATCACGTGACCTCTTCCTCCGTCGTACAACACTGGCGAGGGGTCAGGTTCGAAGGGGCACAGGCAGAGAGGACTCTCACACAGCAGAACACGCTCTACGTTCAGTCTTCTCTCTCTGAGCTCAGTTACATCGACATCAGGTGACTCTAGAAACAGACACTAAAGCAGGGTGCACACATGCTGACACAAAACGTCTCGAAACATGATTAAACAAAACATTTTTGTATCGTTGTGTTTCATCGTGTGTCATTCCACTTTGATCTCATGCTATCATATTAGTCACTGTACACTTGCTGATACACAATGACACACAAGTGTCGAGACACGTTGAAACAAAGCAACTGTCTTTCCAATTCCCATGTTTCATCCAGTTTGTGTCACGTGTTTCGTGAAAAATACCCAATATCTCCTACTTAACACTTTCTCCTGCTTAACCAACCAATGCCAGAAAATGATAGCTAACACTTCATTAGTATCAATGTCTCCAACATTACACACCACCATCTTAGCACAGATTGAACATTTTTGTTTCATCATGTTTCATTTGAAAAAAAATAGTTGAAACATTTTTTGTGTCATGGTTTCAAGATGTTTTGAAACGTTTTGTGTCATCATGTGTGCATCCTGCCTAATGGGGGTGCACGTAATAATAAAATATATATCTTTTCATGCATTTATTTTAGTGAATAAAGTGCTCAGTTGATAGGACAAACTATTATGCTTACATCCTTTACTAATGGCTGCTTACTCTTAGACATGTGCCATGTCAGAGTCGCAACACACCTGAAAAACTGGGTAAACAAGGAGATTTTGCAAGATTTACTTAGTAAAAATACTGAAATAGTTGTTAATTTTGAACAATTAACTGAAAGCTTAAAATATTAGGTATTTGGCTGGATGAGAATAATAACTTAAGAAGCACACTGATTCAAACATGTCGCATTGCTCCTTAAACACGGGTTGTGAAGTGACAGATGATCTACCACACCATCAATCTTAAATCATTATGTTTTAAACATAAATTGGATTACTTCACATTAGTAACTTTGATGAAAAGTGAAATTTTACTTATCCTTTTTTCAATCTTAGCTTTCCGGTAAAATGGGAACATCATCTGGAAAACCTTAAAAACCCGAAATTCGGTAATAAAAAATTAGGGGCGAACTTGCATTTGTACTTCTGGCACACAAACTAATGAATAATTGCTCAGTATTATAAAAACGGTTCATGTTTCGCTGTAGGTTTGCTGGTTCGGGTAGAAACTACAACACTAGCTCTGCTGTAGAGGTCGAAGGAGTTCCTCCTAGAATGAACGGTGTGGCCGTAATTCATTCTGCTTACACCGCCGTCAATGTCACGCTACCTGATGCTCCGGTCATCCTTACAAACTGCACTCTGCGCAATAATAGAGGTGAGATACACATTGTAGCTTCTAGCATAGGCTGAGAATATCATCAGATATAAATTAATAATCTGAAAATTGAAAAATGACACCTGGACACAGGAATCGAACCCGGGACCTTTGGCTTAGTACGCCAATACTCTAACCACTGAGCTATCCAGGAATCGTCTCGTGCCCAGGGTCATTTTTCACTCATATTTTAAGGCAGAGTCTATGATGGACGTGCGTAAATCGTCGGCTACAAATGTACAAATGTAGCCGACGATTTCCGCACGTCTATCATAGACTCTGTCTTAAAATATGAGTGAAGAATGACCCTGGGCGCGGGACGATTCCTGGATAGCTCAGTGGTTAGAGCATTGGCGTACTAAGCCAAAGGTCCCGGGTTCGATTCCTGTGTCCAGGTGTCATTTTAAAATTTTCAGAATATGATATCTGATTTAGTAATCCTCACTAAAATGCATAAATAATACTTTTGGCTATTTGATTCATTAAATTAATAATGTTATTAATATTCTGATAGAAAATTAAAAATTGAACTATTCATAGTTTAAACTTTCTGCATCAGACAACCTTTATTCTACATCAAGCAATCCTTATACTCTCCTTTTTTATGTTTTCTAAAATTTCAGTAATAACAATTCTCTACATCCAATACTATTTCCAGTCTGTGATCCGAGTCACTTAGATAAGCCAATATTTCACCAACGATACATTTTTCTACCATGCCAGGAATTGAACCCACGACCCTTATTTAAGTAGACAGACACGCTACAGACTGAGCTAGGTGTCGGATTTTAATTACTATTTTACTAATCTGAAAAGAAAGAAACCTATTGAAAACAAACTTTTACATATTTATTTTGGTCATTAAGGATGAGACCCTAAAATCCCTCGAATCATTAAGGATATTTGAGAAAATTTCTGATTCAAGACTCAGACCTTTTTTTTTCAAAAACAAACAAACCATTTTTCACTTTTTCAAGTGAAATTTGTTCCATAGCTCTAATACTGCTTATTGGTGGTACAGAGCCAATTATAATTATAGGATGAACTTAACCAGGCCCCAGACCAATAATTTAACACTTAACTGAATGTATAAATGTTATTATTTTATATTTATATTTCCTTTTATGTTCATAATTTTTTTCCAAAAGTCAAATTTAGATTCAGGATTCGAAGGTAAATTGGAGGTTCGGATTCATAAAATGGGGGATTAGACCCAACCATAGTCATTGGTAATAAATTAATCTAGTTTTAATTTGATCTCCTCTGCTCAGGATACGGAGTGTACGTGAACAGCTCTTCCGGCCTGACACTGTTAGAAGACTGCCTTGTGATGGAAAATGGCGGCGATGGCGTTCGCTATGTTCATCATGACCCCGACAGTCGTCAGGGGCTGGACAGGAAGGATATTTACGACTTCTGCACGTTCCCCACCACGGCCGGACAGACATTCCCTATAGCGTTTACCATGGAGCAGAATAGATACAACCCTTCCGAGAAACAGTGCAGAAAGGTGGGAATGGCTTTCCATTCCAATTTTGTGTTTTGATTGAAAAATAATTAGAAATACTCTTTCATATACCTTAAAAACTTTACACCTTGGTAGTTGGTACCAATTCATTTATTATAATTTGGGCATTAGTTGGCAAAACCAACTTACTTCTTCTTGTAACAAGCAAATTACCATATTAATTATTATTATATAATATTTATTTTATTTGGAATAACGTATAGGAAAGATGGTTAGAAACATATAAAGGGATGAACACAATATGGCTTTTAAAATGAAAAGAAGAACACAGTTCACACTTTACATTGCTGCCATTGGACAAAAAGGTAATAATTGACTCTTAAAGATACTCGATACATTTTCACTTTGAAAATCTCAATCGAGATCTAAATACAAGTCTCATTGAACATCTTCATATGATGGAGATGAGTGCAACTTTCATCCTATCTACCTTGTCGAGGCCTAATATTCTCCATTGTTGTTTGTTACAGTATTTCTATTCTCAGCCCGGTCAAGTGTTGACCCTTCACTTCATCCAGTTGTGGACAGACCGCAACGACAGTGCTGTCATCGAAGTGTTTGATGGTACAAACTCCAACAGTCGGCTCTTAGCCTCCCTCAGCGTTAGAAACAACACCCGGCCACAAAGCGTCGCTACGACTGCCAACGCTGTGTACATTCACTTCCGTTCAGAGGCCAAAGTGGAGATGCTGGCTTACCTCAAACTTATTGTCGGCCCAAGTAAGAACAGATAGTTAAATAGCTACTTTTTTTTATCATAAAGTCAGTCTCACAACAATTTTTGATACCTCCAGTTGGTTATATTTGGAAGTTATACGCACTTACGCTAATGTGTAATGGTAGGGTGATTGTGAGATGAAATGGAGGACCCACAGTTTAACGTGGGATACGAACCACGGTGGAGGCCTGGCATTCCCCACATTTACAAGATGTCTTGTCAGAGGTGAAGGAAGGGTTTGGTAATCAGATAAATCTTTGCCGCGACCGAGGATTGAACCCCGGCCGCCAGCATAGAAGTCTGACACCTTACCCCTAGACCACCAGGTCACCTAAGAGGATTGAGACATAAACAAAACGAACAAACACAATATGGATTTTTCAATGAAAATAAGAACACAGTCCACACTTTACATAGCTACCATTGGACAAAGTGGTAATGGCTGTCTCTTAAAGAAAATAGTTCACTACTTCCCAATCCCTTGACCTGGGTTGCATTCATTCTATTGGAACTAGTCAGGAGAGAGCTTGAAATGAGCAAAGCAACTTCCTCAAAAGGAAAATAAAATAAAAGGGAAATTGGTAAACTTTCAAATGAAAGAGTTTATTTTTTCTTTTACACTTTTGTAATTCTTTTTGTAATGTCTTTCAGGGAAGTCATATGATCTGAACATCACCAGCTCCACTATAGTAGACAACAACGGCAGAGGGGTAGCGATAGAGAACATCCGCAGTCTGATCCACATTCATCAAACCTCGGTCTCCAACAATAATCACGTCGCTGGGGTGCACGTCCTGGGAGGGACTGGAGACGTCAACATAACGGACAGTCGAATCGCTTTCAATGTCGGAGACGGAGTCAACATATCGTACACAGGCGGCAATCGCAACATAACACGCAGTTGGCTTTCATCTAACAAAGGATACGGGGTGGCTGTATGGTTGAACGAGAGCATTCACTCTCCTTATGTGGCCTTTAACCAAAACACCATCATCACGTACTCGGAGATATTCAAGAATGAAGATATCGGAGTGTTTGTCGGTAACTTTTGTAGGGAATCTTTTGTCAATGTGACTGGTAATTGGTTCAACGACAGTTTACAAACAGCTGTGGAGATACAGTCTTGCTGGAAGCCTCAAAGTGAAAGTCTTGCACTAAAGATAGGACACAACTTTTTTATCCAAAATACAAAACTCGGTATTAAAATTAGTCCAGCTCTAAATTTAGAAGGAACAATAGAGTTCAACTATTTTACCCGACATTCGTACGGATGTGTTCTCGTAAGGAATAAACTTTTGGAAGAGTTTGATATCCTCCCTGCTAAATTGTTGATCCAGTATAATGAGTTTGAGTTGAACTCGGGAGTTTATGTTGTGAACCTTGGTCTCTCTCCATACAGTGACGATCAAAGCATACTATTCACCCGTAATTTTGTCAAAGATAATCGCATCAAAGAACCTTTTGATTCCGACGAACGAACTAAATTAATACCTCGGAGCAGAGTGGCTGCACCAGTAGTAGTGAGTTCTAGCAATGTCGATATCTTCCGAAACATTCTGCAAAATCATGAGTCCAACTATGAGGTTGGTTCTCATTTGGAAGATCAAAGTAAAGTTATCAACTGCACCTATAACTGGCTGGGATATTCTAACGAGGAGAAGTTCTTCTTTCGTCTCTTTCACAGGTATATTTAACTTTACTACAGATACTGTACCATCCCTGTGTGTTTGCATAAAAAATAGGGTTATATCCTTCTGATACTAAAATTCTTAGTAATATTTGAACTGTGTATTTTTTTATAGGGGTGTGTAAGTACTCAAAAATTATTGTTTTGAGTCAAGTTTAAGTAGCTCCTCAAACTTGACTCAAAAGAGTATTACAAAATCCAAAAATTTGAGTAATAAGAATTTTCTATCTTTTTCTCAAACATGCCTCGTTTAATTAACGCTTGAATCCTCGAATCTCTCTAATCGAAGAGAGTTGTGATTAGTAAAATTATCATAAAAGTATCTGGAATACAGCAATGAAGTCCTTGACTGGATATAGTCCTAACGATTTTAAGTGATTAGTAAAAGGAATTATTAAAACCTATATAGTTGGGCGAATAACAAAATCACACAAAAAAAAATTGAATTAATATAATTAATTTGATAAAAAAAAAAGATTTTCTTTGTTGTTTATGATGTAATAGATATGACACTCATAATAAAATCATACATTTTTAAGGATTCAAAATTCAAAAGAAAATTTAAGACGTGGATCATAGAAATATTGTCCGAAACCTTAGCTCATTCGGTGGTGTGTCTACCTACTGAGATAAGGGTCTTGGGTTCGATTCCTGGCATGACAAAAAATTTATCATTGATGAAAATTTGGGTCTTCTCTCTCACATTGATAAATTAAAAGCCAGAGACTGGGTGTTGTGCCTGTCTCCTAGTCTTAAGCTAGAGTATAAGGCATGTGAAGCTACGATAGGCCTAGCCAGCCTGTAGTGGAAAATTTATGGCTTCAATAAAAGAAACTGACTCAGGCTGGAAACAGTAATGGATGTAAAAAAAAAATCCTAGCAATATAGGATTCTACCCTTCTCTACTTATAAATTAATATTTATTTTAGAGTTGGGTCAAATCCACTATTTTGCAAAACAGAATCTCCACTTTACCTCTATATCCGAAGCTGAATCTTGGAAATAAATTATGAACATGAGGAAATATAAATATAATGGAATAACAGAAAATATAAATAGTAACTAAAAGTTAACATTCTTACTTATAATCCACTCATTATCGCATTCATACACTCAGTTAAGTGTTAAATTACTAGTCTTGGACCTGATTGTTAAGTTCATTCTATTATTATAATTGGTTTCAAACCACCAATAAGCAGCATTATAACTCTAAAATAAATTATACCTAAAAAAAAGGTCTTGAATTCGAAATTTTCTCAAATCCTCATCTTGAATATCCCTAAGGATTCACTGAATTTGAGGGTCACATTCCTGATTTATATGAAATCAAAGCCCCCTGCTGGGTTCCTATTCTCTTGTTCCACCGAGTGCTTCTTTGTGTATGTTTATAGGAAGGATCGATACAACCTGGCGAGGATCCAGTACCTACCGTACCTACTACACAGCAGTAATCCTAGTGACACCCGCATCGTGGTGAACACGCTGTATGTCCCCCAGTTCAACACCCCGGGAACATCCCTTGTCGGGGGAGAGGTGGACGGGGTGGAGACACTCCGAGCAGGGGAGTATATTGTCGAGAGGGACATCAACATCCGACCGGGAGGGAAGCTCACTATTCAGTCAGGTGTCACACTCAGGTATACAGATATTGGCACAATAAATTATGGGTTTGCAAAGACCACTTTCTCAATTAGAAGCCAACTAGAATCGAATATAATTATAATATATGAAATATTCTCAAAGCTTAGTTGGAATTTGAATTTATTTTATTTTACAATTTATTTTATATTTGGAAGAAGGTACAGGAAAGGTGGATAGAAACACATAAAAGGGGGACAAACACAATATGGCCCTTACAATGAAAAGAAGAACACAGTTCACACTTTACACCGCTGCCAATGGACAAATTTAAAAGCCATATTGTGCCCGTTCCCTTTTTATGTTCCTATCCACCTTTTTTGTACCTTTTTCCAAATATAAAATGACTCAAAAAACGAAAAGAGGTTCTCCTTTCCTATTTACATCCAATGTGCATTTCCTATGTCTCTCCTTTATGTTATTGGTTTCTTTTACTCATTCCTATCTAAGTGTCCTATCATTCTTTACTATTTACCTTTTTCTCTCATTTGTGTTTTTTTTTATTTCCTCATTCAGTAGGTTGTGTAGCATTGTTTCTTGAAAGTCAAATATGTCGCTTGCAGGTTCCCTCCATCAGTGGGCATGATGGTGGCAGGTAAGCTGGAAGCAAGGGGTGGGGGGCCGAATGATATCCTACTCACCATGAAGGAAGAGCGGATAGAAACTCCAGAGAACGGCACCGAGGCATTGCCTGAAGAAAGCAAAGTCCCCATCAGACTGCTCGGAGGGAGAACCAATCAGGAAGGGAGGCTGCAAGTAAGTCATCATAATCACTATCAACTATTTCCCGCCTTTGGCCTGATCACTTTAGTAAAGTGACTCCATATTCCGATATTCTTCCTCCTTTACTCCATTCCGTTCTTTTCCTCTCAATCACATACTTACTTAGCTGCTCCTTCCCCCATCTCTTTCTTTCTCTCCCTTACAAACTTTTTCCTATATACAGTAGCCCCATGGCTTCTTTGGTGCTGACTGACAGCTGACGGCTTTGAAAAGTTACCAGACCAAATTATGTATCCCTACGCCGAACCATATGATCTACAAAAACATGTGTTTAGCAGCTGTAACTTCTAACAGTCAAAATTTAGGTATATACCTAAATGATGACTGTCAAAAGTCAGCTGTGAACTGTCAGTCAGCACCAAAGAAGCCAAGGGGCTACTGTAGTTTATCTCCATTGTTTTCTTTGGTATTCTCTCCATCTCCATCCTCATTAGGCTTACATGCCCATACCATCTCAGTCTTGCTTCCTCTACTATCTCATGACTCCCTGTACTCCCACTCTTTCCCGGATAACTTCATTGCTTTAAGTACTGGTTATAAGATTATCAAATACAAAACTATTGGTAATAAATAAAATGATAAAATATAATTTCCCTAATATTTTATCATTTTATTTATCACCAATTGTTTTTGCTCAATGCACTTTATTTCATACATATCAAATACAAAACTATAATATTTCCCAGTTTCAAGTATTGCAATGTGAACAATTAGGGTATATTCTTGTTGTCGCACTTCATACATTACACATTTTGGTTAAATGCATACAAACTAATTACACTAATGTGTTAAGGATGGGGAAGGTTGAATTTAGAGAATGTAGGGCGTGTACTCGCTTTTTTATATATTAATATTAATTTGTAATCTATAAAACAGCTCATGAGGGCAATAACTAATCATAAATTAAGTATTTTAACAATCAACATTTTTATTGGCGAATCTTCCTAGTAATATTGTTTTAGCCGGAATTTTTCCCGAAGCAAAGTCGAAGCTAGGACTAAGTTTTAAAGTTGTGCACCACACCTTTACTAGACAAACAACACTGACTAGTCTTTCTTGCTTTTAACTGTGTGTCGTACTTGATAGGTGCGTATTGGCAGCACTTGGGGCACCGTGTGCAACTATGGTTGGACGATACTAGATGCTGCCTTGGTCTGTCATCAGCTAGGACTGGTACTCAACCCAGACGATTGGTTTCTACAGAGGTCAGAAATCCCTGATGCTGGGACGACAGAGCCTGTTGTTTTGAGGTGATTTACAATTTTTTTTTATATAGTTATTTTTTTTCTACCACTTATTAGTAGCTGTTTGAGTTGACATTAATTACATCAATCAAATATTGATGGGGAAGGTAATGCACTCGCACTTGTGTGGAGGAAGTGGGAAACCATTTAGGGAAAAACGCCCTTAGTAGATTCGACCAGGATTCGAACCTCGATCTACCCCGGCATCGACAATCAAGTCTAACACAGGAGTAACATGTTAGACCATCCTACCATTGATGCTGGTTGTTGTGTATTTAATTAGTGGTATAAACATTTCATTATAAGAATAAACATTATTTGGATTTTTTTTTAAGAGATGCGATTCTTAAACCGTTAAGTGAATTCGAGAAAATTTCCGATTCAAGACTCAACTCCTTAAAAAACATTTTTTTTTAATAGTTCATGTATAATTTGTTATAAAGCTCCAAAACTGCTTATTGGAGGCTCAGAACCTTTCATAATTATTGGGAAAACTCAACAACCAGACCCCAGACCAGTAATTTAACAGTTTACTGAATAAATGAATGTTATAATGAATATATTATAAGAAAGAATATTAATATTTAGTTACAATTTGTATTTTCCATTATTAAACTATAAATATATTTCCTCTTGTGTTTATAATTTTTTCCAAAATTTGAATTCTAGATTTGAGATTTGAAAGTAAATTGGAGATTCGAATTTGAGATTTGGATTAGTAAAATAGTAGATTCGACTCAACTCTGATTTTGTTAAACAAAAAGTTGGATTTAGGTATTAAAAGTGAACAAATAAATGCTTTTTTTGCCTAAAAGTGAAAATTTACTAAAATTTAAGTGGTATTATGGCTAAATTTCAACTTTTTTTAAATTTGTTTAAATATTTGTCTTTGGTCATAACTCGACTGTCAGAGTAGTCAAATCAAACACATATCTTACTTCTTCTTTACCAATACCCTTTGATGGAGGGAAATATTTTTTTTTGAACTGGAATCTTTGATTTTAAAATGAATGTTAAGAAGAAGATTATAATAGTGCACTTCATACTATTTTTACTGATAATTTAAGGCAAAAGTCATCTGCTACTGAGTACTGTATGCGTATAGTTTGAATATCATTAATTCTCATTAAAGTCAACATCATTGACCATCATCCACGTCTAAAATGTTAAGGAATCAATTTCATGAAAATATTCAATTTTGTTTTAATTCACATGTGTATAACACATTCAAAAAATGTTACATTGAACTTTAAAAAAAATTTATATTAATTATAATGTGCTAAGTAAAAGTTCATAAAAACACGTCTCGCGTTATTTCGGTGTCCCTTTATATAATTCTTTTAGGTTTGCTTTGAACAAAAAGATTAGACTTCCTTGTAGCCCTATATAAAATTATAACTAACAGTACTCTATTCTCTAGCAATGTCTGCTGCAATGAAGACGATATTGATATTACCAAGTGTCGATCCGAGTCGATCAACCAGTTTGAGAACTCCTGTGGGCATGAGAACGACGTTGGTCTGAGGTGCTACGAGTCGTCTTGGGCCGGTGTAAGGTTTGGTGTGTTGGCAGAACCATCCAACCTCCAGTACATAACGGTGGAAAAGGCTGGTTTACTGGACTATGCGACCAATGCTTTCAAACCTGGTAAGTCTTAGCCACTTTTTCTGCCAACGCTTTCAGGATAACCAATAAATTTAAATAACTAGGGATGAACGAGAACTACATTTTTATATCGGTACGACAACGGAAGAGGAAATGAGTGAAAATATCGGGATCGAGATGGGAATAATAAATTATAAAAATTGCGCTTTATAATTTTAGATTTAAAATATACCTAGTGATTTTTAAACTAATATGGCAAGACTTGTAAAAGCTTGGATGTTATTAAATGTAGTATAATTAATAAAATACTATGAAAAAACATAATTTATACATAAGTGTTTGCGAAGAACATTTTTTATTGAATAAAATACTATAAGTTTTAACACATATTGAGTAGTACAAATCAAATAAGTAATTTCAATACATTTTTGATGGAAACCTTCTTAAATGTCTTCTAGGTTTGAAACCCCTTAAATGTTCTTTAGGTTTGATGCTTCTTAAATTTTCTCTCTGAAGACCTATTAATGTTCTCTAGAATTGACACCCCTTAAAGGTTATCTAGTTTGACACCCCTGTATCTAACCTGCCGTCTAGCTCACTAACAACAGACAAGCTGATCTCTCATAAAAATAATTGACCTTGGCATGCTACTCCACCCCCCTCCTCCTCCATTCCAAACTATAAAATATGGTAGAGTAAAATATATCTCCGTCCTTCTCTAAATATTTCAAGCTCTCACTCTTCTTCTGGACCTAACAAATAACTTTTGATAGAAAGAGTACAATGATCTTTAAGGCTCAATTACACAAGACGAGATTACTAGCTACTCGCTGGCTTGTGAGCTTGTTCCAACAAAGTCAGCGAGTTTCAATTACAGTAAACTATCAAATTCTCCCAAGCTCCTGAACTAGGTCGGGGGTCGGAGGATTGGGCGCTGATGATCAATTTTCTTTAAGAGGCAATCGTTACCGCTTTGTCCAATGGCAGCAATGTCAACTGTGAACTCTGTTCGTCTTTTTCCTTTAAAAGCCATAGTGTGTTCGTCCCTTCTATATGTTTATATCCACCTTTCCTGTACCTTCTTCCAAATATAATACAATTACCTCATAAAGCAAAAAGAGGTTTTCCTTATAGAGATATCTTGTATTATATTTGACATTGAAACTGTTACAGCTCTACAGGTGGACTTGTGTCGCCACGCCTTGGAAAATGTGCGTGTTATAAACAACTTGCAAGATGGTCTTGGTGTGCTCTACTCAGATCTGTACTCGGCTGGAGCGGCCAACTTGGTCAAGAATAGCGAGTTCAGCTACAACCGAGGCAGCGGTATCAGTTTCAAACAGCTGGGACTCAAGATATCGGGTTGGTACTCTTCTCATATGCTATGGACACACTGCTCTCTTATAATATTCAACCTGACATGAATGCTCTGGGAAGAACAAGGAAGATAGAGGGAATCAATTTACCAAACTGATTCGGCCATTGGTTGGAAATATTTGGTGATTATGATGATGATTTTTTTCATAAAGTTGATCATGTTGTTTTATAGGTGCAACGCTTGAGAACAACAAGTTGGCAGGTATCCGTCACAACCCCGCCCTGACTGGCCAGCAACAGAGGGAGTTGGCGGGGTGGTTCACCCCCACGTCTGACGCGGTCAATTCCCCATATGCCCCGTACAGTCCCCTACTCATCCCCGCCACTTTCACAAACATTGATCTCAACATTGGCGAGACCAAATACCTCGTCACACAAAAAGTTGGTCCGGACGTTGTTGATAGAAGGTTTTACATCAGGGTAAGAGAAAATAAAATGAATTATGGCCTAATGGCCTTGAAATGTATAAACACTGTACAATAATGTAAAATAAGTACCTAATAGTGAAGGAAGCCATCCTGAAAGGATAGTTAGGTTAGGCCTAGATAGAAACAAACACACTTCTCTCTTCATTTCTTCTGACACTTTTTACACTTCTACAGTTATATGGTGTTTTAAATTTCAGAATTATTCCTTTTTCATATAAAGACACACATATAAAACAAAGCAATATATTATATGGAACCACATGCTTATTTCATATACAGATGTACCTTACTTTAAGTCGTTTTGTTTTAGAGTACTCCGCCAATACGGCACTTTTCAATAAGTGCTCGCGCTTAGTCTTAAGGGGTTTTTCGGTAGGTTTGAAATACAAGATTGTAGCATTTTTATTTTTTATTTTTACTTTCACATATATTTTTTTCGGCCTAGCCTAGCACTATTGCGCTACTTGATAAATGATAGTATATGTATGTTTTTAGACTTATACATGTACTGGAAAGTTGGAAAAAGGCTTTGATTTGCTTTACGGTGGTGGTATGGAAAATATTTATATAGTAATTAATGTTGGTGAGTTGATACATTGTTTATTTATTCCCGGCCAAAGAAGCAAACCCAATGCCTTGATCTATATCCACAGTGCACGCCTGGCTACGTGCTAGGCATTCAGCTCCTAAATCCGATCCACAACCGCAGCACGGAGGAAATCTTAATCCACGATGGTCAGACCGTGTCTGACACTACTCCTGTGTGGAACCTCAGGCGGGACTTGGTCGTGTTCCCCACAACGACAGGCTCGTTCGCCATAGTGTTGGACTACAACAGCGGTGTCGGTGCTTTGGGCGGGGCAGTACTTCTTATCTCCACTGTCGCAGGTTTGTAGTAGTGACGACTGTTTAGTTCATTGTCGTTGAACGTGTATGAAATAAAGTGCAGAGTTAGTGTTCTTACTTTTATTTGTGCTCTACCATTTTCCTAATATTCTATCATTTTATTTATTTCCTAATATTCTATCATTTTATTTATTACCAATTGTTTTTGCTCCATGCACTTTATTTCATGCATAGAATATTGGGAATATAGAAGGAAGGAAGTGAAAAAATGTAGGCCTCAAAGTTCAATATATATCTTTACCATCTTAGTCTTGCTTCCTCTCCTATCATAAGTACTACCTGTAGCCCAACTCTTGCCTGAATAATCATCATCATCATCATCAACTTTTTCCCGACTGGCCAGGTCAGTTTAATAAAATGCCTCCATTTTCCTCTATCCATCCACCACTCTTCTTATTTTAATCTCTTACATTCTTCTCCTCTCACTTGAACACTTTCTGTTATTTACTCCTCCCTTCTCTTTCTTAGCTTCTCCTGCGGACTTTATTCTTAATCCTGCTTCTCCTTTGCACGGTGTGTTAGTATATCATAAACTCTTAACAGTCAGCATTTTGTTGCTTACCTAGCTCCTGTGCAAGATGTCAAGAATCGTATAGTGAAGGGTCCTGTCCCTATGTTGACTGTCACCAACTCAAGAATAAAAGGAAACAGACGCGGTATTCACGCCTCCTATTACAACAGGTAATAAATTCATAGAAATGTGAGATCGCCCTTTTTCACATTATTATCTATAAAATAAAAAGTAACCGCAAATAAAATTTAATATTGAATAAAACATGCAGTTGGACCAAATAGTATATGTACCCAAAATTAACAATTATATACAATGATTCTTAATTGCAAACTAATAATACTTTGAAAACTGCTACAGGTATCTGGACGAGCTCGGAAATCATTATCTCCGCAAGGCGAATGAATCGATTCGGCTGTTTGGCTGCGACATATCCCACAACAGTGAGGAAGCCATCTTTATACAGTCTCCATTTTGGGATGTCCATGTATCCAACGTGACTGAGATAACCTTCATGATCAACGATTCCCTCATCACAGATAATGGTGAGGGGATCTACCAGTTCAGTAGGTAAGGAACAGATTCTATATTTTTCAAGTTAAACTGTTATTATTATTATTATTATTATTATTGTTGTTATTATTATTATTACTATTATTATTATCATCATCAGCACCACATCTTAACTACTCGTTCGGGTTGTATGCTAATGTGTAATGGTAGGGTGATTGTGAGATGAAATGGAGGACCTACAGTTTAACGTGGCATCCGAACCACGTAAAAGGCCTGGCATTCTCCACATTCACAAGTTTTTATTAATAGGCCTACACGTCTTGTCAGAGGTGAAGGAATGGTTTGGGTAATCAGATAAATCTGTGCTGGGACCGAGGATTGAACCCCAGACCCCACAGAAGTCTGACACCTTACCCCTAGATCAAGTTGAGCCGTTAATTGAAACTTTAGTTTTTCATAGCAATTAACGGAAACGGTCATCACGACTCTATAAACATATCAAAACAAGTACATGTGCTTTACAGTATCAGCCATGGGCCATGTTATATGCATTTTTGTTTGATTTAATCAGGGACTTGAGAAACTCCAATAACCTGTTCCATTGGATCCTCCAGTCCACCACACTGGAACGTAACGCAGCAGGAGGGTTGGACGTGTCTCTCCCCTACGTGTGGCAGTACAACGAGAACTTCACGCATTCCCTTTATCTAGCCAACAACACTTTTCGGAACAATAAAGAGTTTAGTTTCATCGTTGACGGACATTTTGCATTGGTAACTTCTTTTCATCTTTGTAATCCATGGTTAAAGCTATTTGAGAAGTGTTTGACTTTCATTCAAGCTTCACACTCACTTTGAGTGTTTTAATGTTTATTTTGTCACCATTTAAAGAAAAAAAATAACTCAATACATTTAAAATACAAGTATTTATCAGAAACTATGTTTGTCAAGGGATAAGAATGTTATGCACTCACCATTTTTTTTAACACTCAAACTTAAGTAAAGCTAATGAATAAAAATAATTCAGCCCACTGTTCTTTTAAAACAAATTAAGGGTATGTGAGTACCCAAAAATTTGAGTCTGAGTCAAGTTTTCATACTCATTTGAACTTTTATGATTTTTACAAAACTTGAAAAATTTGCCTTCTTGATAGGCTCTATTCTTTCATGAACATTTCAATCAAATCCATTCATTTACAAGATAATATTTAGTATATAATATCAAATTGAGTCCCTCAGTATTTCCTTTTGTCTGATTTAAAAATACCTAATGTGTACAACTGTATTAAATTTATTTTAAAGTCTGAATTTTTGTGGTCATCAATAAAAATAAGTTATTATTAACAGAGTATTTGTGTATAAATGTTTTATGTAATTTTTTTTACATCCATTACTGTTTCCAGTCTGTGGCCTGGGCCAGTTTTTATTCAAGTCATATATTTTTCCACTACCAGCTTGCTAGGCCTGTCGTAGCTTCATATGCCTTATAATCTAACTTAAGACCAGGGCAGACACAACATCCAGTTCCTGGACGTTTATTCATCACTGTGAAAGGGTAAACCCACATTTCACCCAATGATACATTTTTTGGCCATCCCAGGAATCGAACCCGGGACTCTTAGCTCAGTAGACAAATATTCTAACAACTGAGCGAGCTAAGGTGTCAGATTTATGGTTTATGTATGGATCTATTAAAAAAAACACTTTTTTTTAAACCTTTATAGTACAAATACTGCTCTATATTACTTGAACTAAAAAAGCTAATTGTTTTCATTCAAACTCGATTCGAATTAGATTTGGAAGTGAAAAATGCCCACTCGCACAATCTTAAAACCATATCTTCAATAACCCATTGACATTTTTTTTTTCTACCAGGTGAACCTGACGAGCAATGTGTTTGATGCCAATCAGTGTAAAACGGGTCTGATGTCCATTCGAGGGATGGAAAAAAAGATGAGGATAGACAACAACCGCATGGAGAACAACCTCGGCAAGTTCATGGTGGAGTTTCGGGCGGACAGTCAGTCGGAGATACTCGGCGTGGTCTTTGCTAAGTTCATGTACAACATTGTCAAGAATAACCGCTTTGGGCTGCCGTCCTTCAATAGGGGCTTCCTACAGGTACGTCGGGAGTTTTATGTTCAAAGGTATTTAATTTTCCTCTTTCTCTTAGGATAGAGGGAAAAAATGAGAGTAAGGATGAGCAAAGTAGTGACCAGGGGAAGGAAGTAAAAAAAAATGTTATTTTCATGATGGTTGCATTAATGTACAATAAGGCTTTGATTTTATTTCAATGGATGGTTTTCTTTTTCATAAACTAATAAATAAGTGAAAAAAATAAATAATTGAATAACAGGGCTGGGTGAGATTCAAAAGAAAAATTCCAGACTCAACAATTACAAAGCTTTGCCAATACATATTTATATTCACTTTTTAAAAAACCTTAAATAAACCACATAAAGCAAATTATAATATGTAAATAAATAAATATAATAGAAATAAAAGTAAAAATACTAACAAATATTAGTCTATTACTACTGCTTACTGAATAAGATGCAATTAAAGCATCAAAATACTAAAGTGTGTGTAAATAGGTGTTAGTGTTTTTACTTTAATGTGTGTTTTATTTTTCTAGGATTTCATCATATTTATTTATTACATATTATTATGTTAAATTTTTTGTCATTTTGTGCTGATATATATGGTACTTTTTGTTTACCCTGAAATTTAGCACTCTTACCTTGACCGACTATACTAGAGCCCTATTTAATAAGTTACTTCATAGTTTGACTCTGGAAATATTTCAGATTATTCAATTTAATTTTAATTTGAATTGCACAGTGGATTTTACAAACCCCTATTATCTAATTTGGTTAATATTCTATAAAACGTTATACACAAACAAAATATTTTACAATGTGACAATAATAACTCTTCTCGGTTTATAGGTATCCGCCACCCCCACATTTGTCCTCGGCTTTAACGGCATTCAGAAGGTCAGCGTGAATCGGAACAGGTTCGGCAACAACACTTTGGACTATGAACTTGTTGCGGGTGTCCGTACAGCGAAGATCAACAACGCTGTGGATGTAAAGGAGAATTGGTGGGGATCGGCTGATATTATAAAGATCAAAAAAAGAATATTTGATTTTGACGACTGGAACAACCATGCTATGGCTGAATTTAGGTGAGTTAGGATAATATTAAGTTTTCAACATCTATGTATCTTTTGTATTAATATTTGAACAAATAATATTCCCTGCTCTACTTTTCCCCTACATATACCCATTTTTTGAAAAAATTATTACATATTTATGTTCATTTCAAATAAATTTTGTTTATTTGTTTTTTTAAATTAAACCCACCTTTTACAACAACAAAAATATTATTTTTTTGTGTGTTTAATGTTGCATGTTCAAAAGAAGAAATTGTTTTGAAATTTGGACCATTACTTTCTATATTTTAGATTCTTGATATTTGACAACTTATGTTAATGTTTTTATATTTTAAAATACGTATTTAAAACAACACTAGTAAAGGAATGTTTGTCCCAGGCAACAAACGATAAAACAAATTTGAAAACACGGAAAGTGGACTGTATGCAAAAATTGTGTTGTGAGATGAGTAGCCTACCTTTCCAGATTAGTAATTTGCCAACGACGACGAGGTCTACCCTACTTTACATGGTGTTGGTTAGAGCAGGAAGGAGAGGAGGAAAAGGGAGTAATTTTGATGACACTTATTGAACTAGCACTAATAAAAGGTTATAAAATAGCATGTGACACTCAATACACTAGAATAAAACTACCCAGAGAGTACTTTTCAAGATCATTTTGGCCAATACACACAACCCAAACACAACATTGTGACGACTGGATTCACTCTGGCCTAAAAAAAAAACTATCCCTTTCTTTCTCTTCCAACTCCCAAAACCGAGGGGAACCTTCAAAAACGATGGGACACCCACCAAAATTGCGATAAACACAAATTAAATACAAAATTAACATAAACTACTACTTCCTGAGGAAGATGTTATAATAGCATCAAAATATTGATGTGTGTGTAAATATGTGTTAGTGTTTTTATTTTTATTTGTGCTATACCATTTTCCTAATATTCTATCATTTTATTTATTACCAATTGTTTTTGCTCCATGCACTTTATTTCATACATAAAATTAACATAAATAAAGAATCGCATAAAATAAAAATAAGCTAAACAAAATATTACAAAGATATTTTAAAATCTTTAATATAGATCTATATACAGTTCAGACAGGGCCGTTTTAAGAAAATGTGAGGCCAGGGGCAAAAGAAAATATTCGAGAGCCCTCTTTGTATGCAGATTTTCAGTTTTAGCATCAAGCCGTTAGAATATACTTATGTTACTTAACAATTTCTCATTTGTTATGTAATATTGATCAACCAAATAAATAACTTTACTTTATTGCAAACAAATTAAGTTAACGAATGTAAATTCCTTTTTGTACCATTGCACTGTTAGTTTTCTGTGGGCCAACAGCAGTAGCACAATGGTGGTGTATTCTACTGTACTGCAGCACATTACCAGAATAATGTAAATCTTAAGTTAAATAAAGTTCAGGTTTCTGGAATCTGGAATGGAATACTCTCACTAAGCAAATACATATTGCTGTTAATTATCTGTACACTATTAGATGCAAAATTTATAATAATAAATGCAATTGAATTTAATAAGGTAATTTTTTTGGGGGAAATGTGGCCCTCTGGAATGTGAGACCCAGGCCAATTTCCCCCTTTGCTCCACCCTTAGATGCGGCCCTGAGTTCAGAGATTTAACAAGTAATGAGCAAATTAAATGGCTTTGATTAAAATTAAATTTTAAAATTAATGTTTATAAAACAAATAAATAGTCTGATAGGCATGTAGAATGTTTGCTGTTGTAATTAGTTTTATATTTTCCAAAACCTACGCACATCTATGCTAACAACGACCTTGTGTTTTCAGGCCATACTTGACAGAGGATGATTTCGATGCCTCTTTCTCTGTGTCGTTTGAGCAGCCCTCGCCCATAGACTTGGACAACCTTGGAGGACGTCTTCAGCAGCCGCTCACTTTGTACGAACGGGACCGGCCGTACATTATTCAAGCAGATATCACTGTTATGCCTGAGGTATGGGTCCTATCAGTAGGCACTTGAACTAAATGTTAGGCTCATATAGTCTGGTTGGCTGATGACAAGGAGGTTGGGGTTCAAATTCCAGCCCTCTTATCTATCCATTTCTATTCATTCCAGCCGTTATTCTAATTTTACCATTCTATAAGATTGTTTAAACAGTTAGTTTATTTGTAGGCTGCTTTTAAAAAAAATCAATTTAAAATATCTCTTTGTTGCCATTTTTCCTTTCTTTTTTTTAGGTGACACTCTCTATTGCCCCAGGTGTGGTGATGGAGTTTGCCCCCAATGTTGGCATCTTGGTCCTTGGAGCCCTGAAAGCCCAGGGCCGTAGAGGTCAGGAGATTATAATGAAACCTCTGGCGACAAAGTCAAACATGGAAGATAACCGCATAGTGAAACGTGCCGCGGTATCGTCCGTCACCGACTCGATCAGATTGTGTACAGGCAGAAACTGCACTAACGTTTCTGACAACCACGAGCTAGGTTTGTTTGCCTGAAATAAGATATTATTAGCGTCAGCGCATTACAAAGTTAGTTTCTTTTCTCTCGGATATGCTCTAAGTAGATTCCTACTTAATATGCACATTTTATTATAAGCTCTTGCCTTAATGCATAATGCTAAGATTGTCTCTTTTTTTTTACCTATCTTTATTAATTTTTATCTCTGTTAACTGAACACCATAGGTGCTCTTGCCAATAACGAGGGGTTTCTGGAATATTTCAACCGCACCACCCTGCAGTGGGTGCCCATATGTGATGAGCGCTTCACCGAACGCAATGCTCAGGTGGTTTGCCGGGAGTTGGGCTTTGAAGCTCTCAACGTGTACTTCGACTTTGGCCTCCGGGTGGAGTTTCATCCGAACCATCTGACCAGAGTGTGGTCCTGGCCGGAACCACTTCAATGCAAAGGTTAGAGCGACCTCCTTTCTTTCAGCTCTCTTTACCATTCATCATCATAATTATCAATGTCATCTGTTTCCAGCGTTGGCTCAGCTTAATAAAATTCCTCCATTTTGTTTTTCCTTCCAATATTCTTCCTCTCCTACTTTAATACATTCTTCTTCTCTCACTTGTATTCTATCTGTTATCTGCTCTTCCCATCTCTTTCTTGGTCTCTCTTGTGGACTTTTTCTTATATACTTTGTCTCCATCACTCCTTGGGATTCTTTCCTTTTCCATTCTCATTACATTATCGTAAAATCTCACCCTTGCTTCCTCTACTATATCATGTACACCAACATCCTCAACCTAACTCAACCCAACTCAAAAGTTAATTGCCGCACTTAAAAAAAGAAGTATGCCACCTAGCCCTATCTTGAGTTTGTTCTATCCAGTTCACCCCATTACAAAATTCATTCCAGTGAAAGATTGTGGAATGAAATTTATCACGGCGAAGTGTGAAGTGATGGTAATGACAAAGAAGGAATTAAGGCCTGTCAAATATCTTGGAAGTGTGATTGAGGTGATGAGGAGTAGAAAGGATCTAATAAGAAGAGGGCAGCAGGAAAGTAGTTCTATAGGTAAGTAAGAGACCTGCTTTGGAAAAGAAAAGTGCCCTTGAAGTACAAGGAAGTGTTTGATACAGGGTGTACTTTGTACCCATTGTCACGTATGCAGCAGAAATATGGACAGTGAATGTAAGAGAGACTAGGAAAGTGGAGGCCATGGGAATGAAGTCTGTGAGGAACGTGTTAGCTGTCATGAGGAGAATCAATAATAGGAATGAAGTTATCCGGCGAAGGGTAGGGGTACAGGAAGTACATAAGATAGTAGAGGAAGCAAGACTAATATGGTAGTTCATCTAATGAGGATAGAAAAGGAGAGAGTACCAAAGAGAATGATGGAGATGAAGTATGTAGGAAAAATACAGCAAGGGAGACCGATAAAGACATGGGAGGAGCAGATAACAAAAAGTGTGCAAGTGAAGATATTAAAATGAACCGGCTACAGGCAGGAAACAGTTATTGATGATGATAATGATGACTATTTTTTATAATTGAGATTAATTTATTGATACAGCATCCAATTATATGTTTTCCCGATAAACATGTGAAAATACAAAACTTTTGTTTAATGCGTTAATAGAACAGTGAAAAGAGGATAAAGCAGCAAGAGTAACACACATACCAGAAAACTGCAGACCTCAAAGTTTACAATTAAAAATACAACAGAACACAACATTATGAAATTTTCAAGGTACATCAATCCCCTTCTTCAGCAGAAGAAAGTAAAATACCATTTGGTTGGAGGACTGATCGACCCCGAAAATTTTGTAACTTTGTGTTCTGTTGTGTTTTTAACTGTGAACTTTGAGGCCCACAGCTTTCTAGTAAGTGTGTAGGTCTTGCCGTTATTACACAAAGGTTTCCTAGTAGTAAAGTGTTTTAAATTAAATAAATGCTATGCTGAGTTATCCTCAATCAAACACTGGGATGAAACTGCAACAACGAATAGCCGGAGTAGCGAAGCTATGTTGCTTTTCATCGGGAATTAAAGGAATTGATCATAATTAACAGTGGGATATAAAGTTGGAGGTTGTGGTCACCCGATAATGTCACACACCCTGCTGAGCCAGCCCCAACAACCAAGGAGGTTGTGTACCTCAGACATACATGTCTCTCTCTCCCTCTTTCATATACAAGCTCACTCCCAACTGTATGTGTATTGTAATTGGTTTTGTTTTATTTTAGGGGATGAGCTAAAGTTTGAAGAGTGCGAGATTCGTCTGAACGGACAGCGCTACGGGCACAGACATGAATGTTCTTGGAATAGTAATTTTGTGTTCATCCACTGCGGGAACACAAACCTGGATCACCCTTTCGACTACTGGGGAGGAATAAGGTATTACGAGTTGTGAAATTTAAATCAGATTGTAATGAAATAGTACAAAGAATCATGCAATTAAACCATTATTAAGTAATTTTAATGCATAAAGTTATATAAATTGCCTCAATATAACTTTTTTTCAAGCATAAGTAATTAACAAAAAAAAAGCTTTAATGAACGCATGGTTTAAGTGCTACTCTAACAATAGACTAGACTGTCAATGACGGGGAGATCATGGTTCGATCCCGGTCGAGTGTACTGAGGTTTTGTTTTCTAAATGATTTCCCACTCTCTCTCCACGCAAAGGCGTGTACACTTTCCCAGCCCTAACCCACTAGTTTAATTAGTATATAGGCGTGTAACCTGAAAAAGGAGTAATATTTTTTTTTAAACTAACAAAAATGATTTAACTTCTTCAGCTTTGAGATTAGTGTATTATATATAATTTGATTTGTGTTCTCTTTGAATTGAAAAAGTAAACTTCACACATCCCTATAATTTTCCAAAATAGTTTGCCAAATGAAAAAAAAAACATTGATATTAATACTGATGTGATTTTTTCCAATTTCTAAGGTTTGCAAATGGCGAGTTTGAGCAGAATCTTTACGAGAACCGTATTCATGATGTGGTTACTCATCAGACTGCTCGCCGGGCCGATTCCCTCATGGAATATGTGAACATGACAGGCGCAGGGATCCTACATAATGAGAAGTCTTCCGCTATACTGAGCATCGCCAAGTCCCCGTCTATTACAAACGTCAACATTACATACTGCGCTTCTCATGGCATTACCCTGGTATCCCCCATAGAGCATGCCCGTCTGCTTTTCAACAGGTGATTAGAACCCACTTCAACAAGTTCGGCTTAGTGGTCATTGAGTCAGAGTTGAACCAAACAAAATGGAACGGGACTTTTTAATCTTGAGGACATTCAGAATTTATATTTGAGTTTAAAAAAAAGTGTTTTCTTTTCAAATTTTGGTTCAGAATTTGTTTTATTGTTTGCTCAGCCCAGCATAATTATCCAACAAATTTAATAACTGGGGGGTATTAACAGGATACTCATGAAAGCTATTTAGAGTGTTCCTTGCTTCTCCTCCTCCCCATCAAAAAATTAGATGCCATCTGAAGTAGTCTTTCGCCAGCAAATTTCTAAAAATTGGATGCCCTTCGAAGGTATTTGGAATGGTCCTCGTCAGATTAAAAAAAAAAATTAGATGCCTTAAAAATTAATTGAAAGGGTTTTTTCCCTAACACATTTTTGAAAATTGAGTGCTTTTAGAAATGAATTGGAGTGGTCCTTGTTTGGATTTTTTTTAAATATATTATGAATATAGAAGCTATTTTGAGTGACCCTTTAAAAATATATTTAAAAAAACCTTTAAAAGCAATTTAGAGTAGTATGCTCCTAAAAAAAAATTTTGTAAACTAAATGGCTTTAAAAGATGTTTGGAGTGGTCCTTCCCTAGCAAATTTTTGAAAAGTGAATGCCTACAAATTATTTTGAAGCTTGATATATGGCCATCTTTAAGCTTCATATTAAATATTTGCGGTAGGGAGAGGAGGGGGTTGAACCCCTTAAAGCCAGTCTCTCCTTATGCCCACTCGTACATATACATATTTATTACTTTTACTGTGAAAGTAACTTTTTGTTTTAAAATTACACATTTTTTAATCAAAATATTATTTTTTTCTGATAAGTCCTCTTCTTATTACTATTCTTATTGACTAAGATCATAATTAAATAAAAATCTTCATTTTTTAAAAATGATTAAATTTATACTTGAAGGAGCCTTATGAAAACCAACTGCCCCCCCTCGACAAGAGGCCCTGGATCCGCCCTTGACTAGACCCTACATCATTAATTTACCAAATAACTGGATGTTGTAACGAATGTCTTCATCATCAACTGTTTCAGGCTTGTGACTGGGTCACTCTAGTAAAATGCTTCCATTTTTTATCCTGTCCCTCGCACTCTTTGTTATATGCCCCTCACATTCCCTTGCAGTCTTTTCCCTACACAATTTCCATCATTTTCTTTAGCATTCTCTCCTTTTCCATCCTCATTACTTAACCACTAGCTACCCGTCACACCCACTTCAGTGGTTTCGTGGTCTAACACAACGCTCTTGCAGTAGACTGGACTGCCGATGACGGGGAGATCAGGGTTTTGATTAAATAATTGATTTGGATAATGATTCATATCATGATACAGATATAATCCCTTTTTGTTCGCATCCGTGTTTTAGTCGATTAATTTCAACAACAAAAAGTTTATTGTAACATAACTATAATAATTACATATATTGTCTCGCAGACTTTTTTGTTCACATTAGTGAGAACGTTCAATATGTATAGTATTTTTTTTTATGTAATACCAATAGTTTTTGCAGAGCACGCGGAGAAAGCATATTCTTAGGCAATTTTTTATACCTTGTGTAAAACTATCGACATTTTTATGAGGAATAAATTAAATTTTCAAAATAAAATATAGCCTTTGTTACTCGCTGATAATGTAGCTTTATATTGGTGAAAGAATTTTTTAAATCGGTCCAGTAGTTTTTGAGTTTATCCATTACAAACAAAAAATCAAACCTTTCCTCTTTATCATATTAGTGTAGATACCATCTCACCCTTGCTTCCTCTACCATCTCATGAAACCCTTGTACCTGCCTGAACAACATCATTTATAATCATATTTCTTTCCTCTGATGACAACTACTAGAAAGCGCCTCAGAAACTTTATTCCCACGTCCTCAAACTTATAATAAATGTATTATAGCAAAAAAGTTAACATTTATTTACTATTTAAATTTTCTAAAGCAACTTATGAATTAACTCAGTAAAGTAGGCCTGAACCCCAAATATCTACCAGGTCTTCTAAGACACAGATTCACTAAGTAGTAGATTCAAAGTTCAAACCCTATCTAAAAGAGCGTAATTATCGAACTATTTGTTGTTAAATAAATATGATTGACTTGTATGAATTGAAGCACAAATAAAATCAAAACACAAGAAAATATAAATATTGTGATCCCACATAGCATTAAAATTTGTGGGTTTAAAAAAAAACTATTCATGCTCAAGCTTTTACATTTCTATCACATTTATTTAACGATATTATCGCATGTTTATTGCACTTTATTTCATATATATTTTATTATTTTTTGGTCATCTCTCATCTGGTTATTAAATTCAAACAACAGCCATTCTTTAGTGTGTGCTACTAAACCTACTTATCGTTGCAGGATTGAGCACACCCTAGGAGTGGGCGTGTCGACCGTGTCACTGACGGGAGAAGGCCGAGAATCTGACGAGAGTTCCTTCTCCCCTCTCTGTGACCTTCAGCTGCCCTACCACCTGTTCAGCGTAATTGACATGTGTGACCCTGGCAAGGTCGTCACTGTCGAGGAGAGGGTGCTACTGTACTACAAGTACGACAATAACCCAGTCAACTGCGTCAAGATCTTCAACAGTGTGTATCGCTCAAAACCGTTTGGTTTCAGGTTAGTTTGTTTTGAAATATTACAACTTGCCAACTACCCATAAAGGCTGTCATCTGTGAAATGGTTGGCTAAGTGATGTGAAGTGTACTAGTAAAGTTGGCTCAAATCCATTATTTTAAAATCCGAATCTTGAATTCCCAATTTACCTTCAAACCCAAAATCTGAATTTTGGAAAAAAAAAACTATGAACATAAGAGGAAATGTAAATCTAGTATAATAATAGAAAATACAATAGTTACTAAATGTTAACATTATTTCTTATATTACATTCATTAAAATATTCAGTTAAGTGTTAAATTACTTGTCTGGGGTCTGGTTAAGTTCATCCTATAATTATAATTAGTTCTGAACCACCAATAAGCAGTATTTGAGCTCTAAAATAAATTTCACTTGTTTAAATTTTTTTTAACAATTCGAGTGTCAAATAGAAAATTTTCTCAAATACTGGAACTTTGAATATTCTTAATGATTTGAAGGATTCGAGGTCCCATCCCTAGTTATAATGAATGTATTATTAATGAATGTTAACATTTGGTTACTAATTGTATTTAATAAAATGAATCCATGCCTAATGGCTTGGAAATTTATAATAAGATGGCCTAGAAACACTGTAAAGTAATGTAATGTAAAGTAATTGGTAGTGAAGGAAGCCAACATGAAAGAATAGTTAGGTTAGGTCTAGAAACAAACATTTCTCTTTTCATTTCTTCTTACACTTTTACACGTCACACTTCCACTTCGGAAATATTCCTTTTTCTAAAAAGCTACATTTCAAACATGTAATGTAATGTATCTTTTCATAATATGGAAAAGGAATATTTTATATTACTCTCTTGTATTTATATTTCCTCTTGGGTTTTTAATTTTTTCCAAGATTAGGATTCAAATTCGAGATTCGAAGTTATAATGAAAAATTGAATTCATAAAGTAGAGAATTCAACCCATTTCTAATGTATACGAAATCTAATTGTATATATTACAGACTCCTGCAGTTCAATCTTTTTAATTCAACCGGCAAGCCAGGGCGACCAGACAGCATCACGCTATATGACGGTGACATCTACAATGTGACGTCTCGTCTAATTGGTCAGGTGGAGGTTGGAGGCACCAATGAGAAGAAACTGTTCCGCACTCAGCTGCCAAGCCTCAGCGTGAAGCTGTTTGCCAACGGGGCCAGCAGTGTTCACGGTTTTATTGCCGAGATTGTCACTTTGCCCATCTCCGCTATCGGATTTAGTGAGTTATTGCCAAGTTTGTTTTTATTATTGGAGGTTTCCCATTTATTTGTCTTTAATAAATATCATCGGCATCATAATGAACTGTTTCTAGCATGTTTAGTAAAATAGCTTCATCTTCCTATTTCCTTCCACCATTCTTCCTCTCCCTCTCTCATCAATTCTTCTCTGCTCACTTTCACACTTGCTGTTATCTGCTCCTTCCATCTCTTCCTTAGCTTCCCTTGCATTCCCTCTGCCCCCTCCCCCCTACCCCTGTAAAAAAATTAAACTCCTACCATCCTCCTGGGGATACGTTCCTTTTCCACCCTCATCACATGACCATATCATCTTAGCCTTGCTTCCTTTACTATTTAATGTACTCCAAATTTCACCTTTGTTTTTATATGATTTTAATAAATATCGATTAAACACAAACTGTGTGGGGAATGTTTCTACATTTTGGTGAAGTGTAATTCACACACCAGTTTTCAAATGAACCTTATCTGACACTCAACTTATTAGAGCTACTCTAATATATTTCTATATGGAAAACCTCTGTTTAATAATAATTTTAGGGGAATTTAAAAAATATTTTATTTAAAAAAATTAATTTTGTTAAATATATCCAAACAATTTGGTTTAAAATTTATATTTAAAAGGTGATTATTATGATTAATAAGATGATGTTTTTTGTGTTTATGAAAAAAAAACATACTAAAGGGTAGTTTATTCAATACCTATTTTTGAAAATTATTCTCAAAGCACTACAATATGAGAAAGTTGGTGTGATTGTGTCAAACCATTTATTTGTATTTTTATTGCTCTCCCAACTATACAAGTCCATACAATCACTTTTACCAATCGCTTAAAATTTGTGTAGGAACTAAATGACTCTCCCCTCCCCTACAAACCCCCAATGTCTCTAAGTTGGTGATATTCCTGTGCCCCTTCAGACCGTGATGTGCAGCACAACATATCACACTCTGTCCTGTCCGACAATCGTCAGGGAGCCATAAGCTACAGCAGCGCCGGGGAGGTGAACCCAACAGTCACCATGGAGTGGAACCAGTTCACGAGGAACTGCGCCAAACTGTACGGGAACTTTACGACCTGCCGTGCGGCTATAGACATGGACATACAGAACACACAGAACATCTATTTCAGGGTGAGTCATTTAGGACATTGATAGAGATGCAGAACTAGGGGCGTGTGACCAAAATTACCGAGGTCAATGTGTGATTTTCAATTTACAAATATGTTACTTGATGTGGCTACATCCATAATCTAAAGATAATGTCCCATCTTCCAAGGCTTCGCTTGTTCTGTAAAATTAATTGTAACAAGTGTTTGCTTTCTTCTTGATAAGTTTGGTTTGAACTCTTGTTCCTATAGAACAACTTGGTCCAGCACAACCAAGGGGGTCTGAGCGTGAAAGCAGATTCCCGCGGCTCGGCCACGGCCCTCAAGGGGTGGATCCACAACAATCTGTTTGCCGACAACACGCACAACCCAGCTCTGTATCTGGAGGGTCGGCAGAGTAGTCCTTATCAAGAGGTCATTGTGTACAGAAACTACTTCACGAGGAACTCTGCTCCGTATAAGAATGTCATCGTATTGAAACAGGTCTGAGCTCGTATACACACAGATTGTGATTTAAAAAAAAAGAGCTGTATGTATATTTTATTAAAATTAGTAATATTAAACTTGATTACTTGGATTCTTATTAGGGATGGGCCCTCGAAACCTAAGGGTATTTGAGGATTAAAAAAAAATAGATTCGAGACTTTTTTTTTCTCCTCTACTGCTGATGGCGGTTCAGCCCGAACATAATTATAGGAAACACTTCACCAGATCCAAGCACATTAATTTAATATGTTACACTTTTTTTTTACACCACGTCTTACTATCTGTTTGGTTATACGTCTATGTACTAATTATGCAAGTGTGATAGGGATGTGGAAGGACGAATTTAGAGGAACTGTATCCACATTTATGTCGAGGCAAAATGGAAAATCATTTAGTAAAAACCACTCTTAATACACCCAACCAAGATTCGATCTCCTATCTCCTCTTCATCGGCTGTAGAATCTACTTCGAGAGTAGCACTTTAGACCTTGCGGCAACTTTAGACCTTGCAGCAAATAAATGTTAATATTTATTCATTCTTAAATTTTCTATGTTCCTGTTATATTCCTTTTTCCTCTTATGTTCAAATATTTTCCAGGATTTGTATTCGAATTCGTAAAATATTGGATCCAACCTAATTTTATTACTAACACGCTTTTATTTTGTAAATAAATAACCTTTTGGTTAAGTAAAATGCCTCCATCTTACGCTTTCCTTCCACCAATCTTCTCCTCTCACTTGCACACTGAATTATCTGCTCCTCCCATCTCTATTTTGGTATCTTTTGTGATATTTTTCCTACATAATTCATTTCCATAATTTTCTTTGGCATCCTCTCCTTCTCCATTCTCATTACATGCTCATTCCATCTCAGTCTTGCTTGCTCTACTATCTCATGTTCTCCTCGTGACAGCTAACATGTTCCTCACAAACTTCATCCCCATGGCCTCAACTTTCCTGGTTTCTCTTACATTCAATGTCCATGTTTCTGCTGCGTATGTAACAATGAGTACAAAGTACCACACTTCAAGGGGTCTTTCCTTTTCCACGGCAGGTCTCTTACGCAGATTTCTTCCCCTGTTCTCCTCTTATTATTAGATCCACCTTAATCCCAATCCCGCTTCCAAGATATTTTACGTTATTACTTTTCTCAGCTCTACTCCATCCAACTTTATGGCTTCACTAGGCTTTATCCTCTTCCTTGTTAAATTTCATTCCACTCTCTTTCACTTCCTCATTCCATTCTTTTAGCTGTTTGTGTACTTCTTCTTCCTTCTAAACCCATACTATCAATTTATTAACAAACATCATGTGACCTGGCGGTCTAGGGGTAGAGGTGTCGGACTTCTGTGCTGGCGGCCGGGGTTCAATCCTCGGTCCCGGCACAGATTTATCTGATTAGCAAACCCTTCCTTCACCTCTGACAAGACATCTTGTGAATGTGGGGAATGCCAGGCCTCCACCGTGGTTCGGATCTCACGTTAAACTGTAGGTCCTCCATTTCATCTCACAATCACCCTACCATTACACATTAGCGTAAGTGCGTATAACCCGAACGGCTAGTAAGACGCGGTGCTAATAATAATAATAATAATAATAATAATAATAATAATAATAATAATAACAAACATCATGGCTTTCATTATATCTTCCCCGAATACTATTTATGGTAAATAAACGATAATTTATGGTCATTCAATGAGGATGGAAAAGGAGAGAATACCAAAGAGAATGATGGAGATGAAGTATGTAGGGAAAAGGCCTCAAGGGAGACCAAGAAAGAAATAGGAGCAGTTAACAGAAAGTATGCAAGTGAGAGGAGATGAATGGATATTATTAAAGGAGTAAGAATGGTGGAAGGATAGGGAGGCATTTTACTAGACTAACCCGGTGGTAGGTTAGAAAAAATTGATGATGATGATGAAATTTTAATGTATCGCACAATGTTACAGGTGGTGTCGAACTTCACTTATAACTATGTTCACGATAACCGCGGCCAATTTATTTTGGAGGTGTCTGGGTTTGAGAAAGTTCGACTTCCCATTTACCAGACAACATCACATAATGGCTTCTACAAGTGAGTTGTTTGCTACATTGATTGTATTTACATAAACTTACCTCACCGAGGTGCTTGTATAGTTGTTTTCCTGCCCCGTCATCGTCTTACTGATGATTCAGATTATTCGCATATACCATATTAAGTAGGGTAATTTAAAGATGAGGAAGATATAAGTTTAGAGGAGTGTACCTGCATTTGCCTAGAGGGAGTGAGAAACCATTTAGGTTAAACCACCCTCAGAACACCAGGGCTAGAGTCAAGTCCTGACTTCCTTGTTAGTGATCGCTGCCTCTGTGCTCTAGTGGTCACAGTCCCTGGCTAGAGATTCAGAGGCCCCGGGTTCGATTCCCAGCACTTCCACAATTTTTCTTTGAAACAGATTCAAACACAGCCTTGTGAGGTCAAATGAGGAATTACTTAAATAAATAATAGCTTCTGTCTATAAAACCGAGATTAATGACTGGAAGGCCCGTTGTGCTGACCACACAATACCCTCTATTCGCAAATGTTAGCGCCATCATCACTAGCAGCTGTGGCCACTTGGTTGATATAGCTCGCTTTCAGGCTCATGCGATGGAGTTGTTTTTTTTCTGTTTTTTTCCTCTAAACCCAACACATTTCAGTAATTTTCAACAGAATCTATTTGAGTGTTTAGTTTTTATGACTCCTTAATACACGATTTGTGTTTCAGGAACTTTGCGTTGGACAGACTCTCCCGAGGAACCATCATTGCTGGGACGGCTGGTCAACATTATGTCGATAATGTCCTGTTTAACCCCGATAACGACTACGAGGTGGTCACAGTTAACCGATCTCTGTAAGTAGCTTGCATGCCGCCAAAGTTTATTCATCACTTTGGAAGATGGCTTTTAGAAACATTCTTTTCCTATGAGAGCTAGTAATTTTTTTCATCTCCACATCATATCTATAAACAATAGTTTATTCTCTTTCTCTCTTGTGTAGTTTTGAACATTTCCTTTATAAAAAAATAATTTAGCTGCTTCTTTCCAAATAATTAATTGGGTCTTGGTTTGAGATTTAGGGTTGTGGTTCATTTTCATTTGTAAAGGCTTAATCCCCTGTTAGGAATGTATGTATAGAAGAAGCTACAGGAAAGAGTTATAGAAACACATAGTAGGACAATCATAACATGGCTTGTTCAATGAAAAGAGTTACACAATTCACACCAATTCAATTGCAAAAACTCACCCATAGATTACACCTTCAATTTTCTTATACCTCTTTCCTGTACTTCTGCATGTATAAAACCATTATTAATTTAAATACAAATTATGGACAAAGTACACTCAATAATATAAAGAGAAGGATAGAATGCCAAAGAAAATGATGGAAATGAAGTATGAAGGGAAAAGACCGCAAGGGAGGCCAAGAAAATATGGGAGGAGCAGATAACAAAGCTCAAGTGAGAGGATAAGAATGGACCAAATTAAAGGCGGAAAAATGGTGTAAGCAGATAGAGTAAGATTGAGGCATTTTACTAAACTGACCCGGCCACAGGCTGAAAACAGTTATTGATGATGATGAATATATATTTATATTGCTTATTAACTATGCTACTGTACATATTATTTAGAACCTATCACTTATATAGAGAGCAATTTAAGGATCCCACACTCTCTTAATAAAGTTCTGATAAAATATTTTAGATTTTTTGATTCTTCTGACTGCAATCCATTTCTCACCACCAACAAAACATAACTAAATTAAGGTTCTAAAGACATGATAAATGACGAGCTTGTATATTTAAATGTTTAATATTAAACATCATATGGTGAGAAGTGACCATCTTGTTCAGAATAAGTGTCGCACCTCTTGGTCTTTGAACACACTGGGGGTTGGATTACAGGTTGAATGTTTCAATTCACTAGATTTATCGACCTTTGTAAAAAGTGGCCTTTACTGTACTTTTAGAAAAAAATTAAATTTTGCATGTTTTTTAATTCGGTTTCTTTTCCATTGGTTGGTGTGGCTGCTTGGTTTCACAGGGCTGGTTTCAATAGGTAAGCGGTTTTTAAAGTGCAATGGATACTTTTATCATACAGTAATAATTATAGTTTGTTTTTTATATCTATTATGTCATAAATAACAGAGAGAACACATTTTTTATAATAAATTAATTATATTAATACAATTTTATCCTTTTTTTGTGGTTTGTTATTCACTAGACTACACAAGTCTATATAATTCCTTTTACCAATTGCTTAAAATTGTTATTTGAAGTCAAGATCTTCGTAATTGTATTTGATATACTTTTTTGGGATTTTTATGAATCTCAAATCATACACACTTTTTCATAGATTTTATCAAACACTGTAAATGATTTGAAAGTTAGTAATAACATTCAATAATTGAAGAGCTTGGGACAGTAGTGTGCTATGTCACAACAACTAAAACAACTGCAATTTATATTTATTAGCTTTTATAGACAACCTTACATCAATTAACAAGATTGTTTATATGGAGTAAAATAGTAAAAGTTCTACCAAATTAGTGCAAAAGTAGAATTAATCAGGCTTATGAATAGTTATTGACTTTTTAAAACATTAAATATTAATATCTTAGAATGTGAGACCAAGAAAGAGATGGGGGGAGCAGATAATAGAAAGTGTGAAAGTGAGAGGAGAAGAATGGAAGGATTAAAGGAGGTTGAATGGTAAAAGAATAGAGGAAGAGGGGGCATTTTTACTAGACTGAACTGACCACAGGCTGGAAACGATGATGATGATGATTATTATTCTCAGAATAATTATTTTGTGATATAAAAAATTACTGGCCCAAGCATCTTTAATCGAGAAAATTCTATCTACCAATTACTTTTGGAAAGATTGTGAATATGTTGATTTGAGATGGTTGAATCCACTATTTTGCGAATCCAAATCATCGTTTTGCATTTGAATCTGAATCGTGGAAAAAAATTATGAACATCAGAGGAAATAAGTACTTAATAGAAATATCAACTAAATGTTAACTTGTTTTGCTAAATTGCATTCAGTATTAAATAAATTAGTGTTCGGGAATATGGTTAAGTTTGTTATTTAATTTTGTGGGGCTGAACTACCAGTAAGCAATATTAAGGCTAAGCAAAATGTTCCATTGCAGAAGTAAAAAAAATATATATAATTTTATTTTTAATGTTGAATCTGACATTTTCTTGAATCTGGAATATATTTAAGTATCTAAGGATTCAAATCCCATCCCTAAAATTGATGTAGTAGGGATGTGTGAAGTTCACTGTTTCAATTCGAAGCAAACTCGAATAGAACATATGAAATATTCTTGAAGCTGAAGCCGTTTATAGAAGCGATAGGAAAAACGAAAGCCGAAGAAACTACTAAAATAGCCATTCTACTGAATTTGATTGGTGAAGATGGACTTGAAGTCTACAACACAGTCAAATATACAACATATACATTTTATAATATACAACATCGACTACTCTATTCAAATATACAACATATACATTTTATAATATACAACACTTAGTTTAAGTATTTTACATTTGAAAAGTATCAAATTGTGCTTATTTAATTAACTATATTAGCTAAAATCATTTTGAAAAGGTTTTGTTGCACTTTATTTTTATTTATTTTTTCTGTGCTATTACCACAGCATTAAATTCATTTACTTCATATTGTTCCATAAGAATAACAATTTGCGATATACATAAGAGCTCAAAATGTATTTCAGCTGTCGCTATTTTCATTGGCAAAGCTTCGTAATTATTGAAGCCAGAATTTTATTTCTGAGCAATGTCGAAAGAGAGATTGTTTTCAAAGAAAATTACAAGCTTCACACACCCCTAGATGTAAGGAAACATGCTTCTGATGTGAGTTTGTTATTGCAATGACTAGCACACAAGAGGTTTGGAAGTCACGCATTGACGCCAAACACAACTGGTGGGGATACAACGAGACTCTGGCGGTGACAGGTCGAATCAGGGACAGGTTCGACAGCCCGGAGTTGCTGGAAGTGGACTATCAGCCCTTCTACATGAACAACCAAAGTATACTGAGCGGCAAATGCCCACCGGGATGGATCCAGGTTGGCGACACTTGCTACATATACATTGGGGCGCCCATGACCTTTGAAGACGCCAGGGTGTTCTGTAGGGTGAGTCATCACTTGGCAATCAGTCCCCCAGGGTAGTGAATTGGCAGTTATATGGTGGTCCGTTGTTTGGACCAAGGTTGTGAAGTAGGTACGCCAAACCTTCGACTCCGACTTCTCTATTTTTCTACGGTCTGACTCGGACTCAATGACATGGCTAGAGTATATTCATTAGTAAGTTACCAGATATAAATTTGAAAGTGTAGAAAATGAGTACTTATCAACCCTAAGGAAGGAAAATTAATATAATTGAGAAAGTCAGCAAACCAGTATTTAAATATATAAATATGTTTATTTATAGCATCTAATAATATGGAATATAAAAAATATGGTAGTTATTTACATCAGTTAGTTCAGGAATTATATAAAGTTTTATGAAAATATTTATAACAACTCATTTATAGAAAAGAAAATATTTTACAATACAAGATAATACACTGCAAATGTTTATTTATTTTTTAGAATATCTTTAAAAAGTTTAACACCATAGATAAAGTTCAAAGTTTGTGTTATCAATATAATGATATATCTATATATATAAGCATTATATTGATACTAACTAATACTTATATATATATATAAAAGTATTAATTTTGAATTAGCAGCAATTTTCTCAAAAGGGGATATTACCTCAGCATAGTTCAACTCTAAACTAAAAGTTTGCATCAGTGTTTAACTTCCAAGTTACCATTCTAGGTCAACAATGTCGTACTAACAGGGTTTAATCAAGATTAAATTACACTAGCTATCTTACTTTATCCAACAAATTGTTATATTTCTACAACAATGCCATACTATCTGAAATTAAGTACAACCACATAAATGAGCAATGGCGATCAGTCAAAAGGATATTAGATAAATATATTTACAAAAGGTAATAGACCTGCAATAATGCCATAGAGGCATAATTCATCTTGCAAGAAGACATAATTAACATATTTAAAACTATCCCTAACTTTAATATAGTCATATCAGAATGTCATACATAAATTAACGAGACAAAATGGCAGATGATTACTTTAAACAGGATTTAAGATCCTTCTTTGAAGTCGATGATAATTTTTACAAAAATACGAATCAAATATATAAGTCCTCAACCTGTACATTATTAACTTTAAATTATTATTATTATTATTATTATTATTATTATTATTATTAGTAATAATAATAATAATTCTTCAATCAAAGAAAATCAACATTAACAACTAAGACAAAAAGGAATTTACATTTATAAAAGCCGAAAAAAAAATTTGTTCTTATATTTTAATTGGGTAAGAAGCGTCCACTAAGAATACACAACCAAGAATGAAGTTTTCTTTGATTTCCTGGTGGTATTTATTCGATAGATTTCCTCATTGAGGGGGGAGGTAGGGGTTACATACGAGACAGAAACAAGGAGAAAGGTCGGTAGTTGGTGGAAGGGGAATATGTGATGATACGGTCATAGAATACCCTAGAACAGGCATCTAGGCTATGTGGAACAATTCAGAGTCGGAAACGCCTTACATTATTCCTAGCGGCCTTAGTGACAACCTAATGGTGGCCAGGTCAGTTAACTCGCGCATTCAGTCGTGATCACATGTACACAATCACAGGTCGCTGGATGTGGGAGATAGTCAGTGAAATGGCCCATGATTAGTTTATGATATCATTACATTATTTAATTATTTGGAGTAATTTTTTACTGTCTTTTAAGAACGAAACGTTGTAGCGATGATAAGACACTACAAGATGACTTCATGAGAAGCTTCTTTGGCATTGTGTATTTATATTTAAATAAATTTGTCAATCCAAACTACTAATATTAGTCCTAAATAATAAAAAAGTATAATATCAAAATGATATATTTCCCATATATTGTTATGATATTATAAGTTTTTTATGTTGAAGCCATAGTCAGTACAGTTTTATCTAGTGTGTAGGAGTTTAGGCCTTGTCCTTATATCCTCCTTTTACTGCAGGAAGTAATAGAAAAAAACACTTTTCTAAACATACACACGTACAATTACTTTTTTAATGAGTTGTATAGCTATATTAATTTGTTTTACACCACTTACATTTCAAATTACTTAAATACCTGTACGACAAATAAATGGCAATATATAGCTGATTGTAGAAATCTTACAAAACACTACAAACTTTCAATGAAACCTCCATTGTTGCCAACTCTCTATGAAAAAAAAAGTGTGTGTAAAACCACCCCAGATTTCTTAAAGTCACTTTCCTAGAATAAATTTTTCTGGTCCCAAGTTACATGTATAATCTAGACATACTAACTGGTATTAATATTACACTTACACGTATGGACATCGTTGGTCTTGTTTGCTTTACAAAAGACCCTGCCTGAAAATTAGTGACAAATTGTTTAAAAGTGTGTTGTTTTTTCGATAAAGACATAAAAGTAACACCATGATTAGAAAAACACCCAAAATAAATAATTTTATGTAATATTTTCAAAAATAATTAGAATTCAGTCAAATATGTAAAAATACATCAAATTAAAACTGAAAATACAGTTCCAAACTTAACTTATTCACCGAAAGTTGATTTTTCACATTTCTGACAAGATTAAAATATGTAATTACATAAAAATCTGGGCTCCTAGATTATCAAATTCAAACATTCAGTTTAGGTGTTAAATTAATCATTGAGGTTTGGTTATTAATGTTCTAAAATTACGGTATGTTGAAAATGAACCATCGATAAGATGTATTAAGACTCTTTAATAAATTTCATCCCAAAATTTTGATAAAAAACTTTTTCTAAAATATTTTGAATCTTAAAACAGATATTTTCTCGAATCCTTGACTTTTAAATATCATTAAATGTTCGAGATATTTGATAGAACAAAAATATGAACATGTAAGACAACTAACACAAAATTGTGTGGTTTTCCAGTCTGTGAACGCCTCCATGCCGTACGTGATGAGCAACTACTTGACCTTGTACCACTTTCTGCGCAAGCAACAGCAAGGCTTTCAATACTACGACCGAGTATGGGTTCAGCACCTCGACCTCATCAACCGCTGTACGGTGTTTGCTTACCAGACCGTTGAGGTTGATCACTGCCTCAGACTCAACCCTTTTCTCTGTGAGATAGGTCAGTTCAGTGCAAGAAACACTAAACTTCTAGATTTGGTTGCAATGCTGTTACGTGAATGAAAGTCATCTTTATCAAAATGTTTCCTAAGTGGCAGAGGGCATGTGTGAACGCTTTGAGATTAATAATTTAAATCTGAATCTTGTAAAGATTCATGTTAGATTAGAAATTCTGAATCTTAATACAAGGTTTATACAGTTCTTGAAAGATGAAATTTAATGTGTGTCTGTTCAAGGCCTGGAAAAGTCCTTAAATTGCTCTGGGCCTTAAAAAGTCCTGGAATTTTTAGGTTTCACTATTTATTTTTGAAATGGTTGTGAAGAATGGTGGTAAAGACCATGATTTAAGATGCACTGGGTCCTGAAATATTTAGTGCATCCTATTTGATCAAGCGTGTGCTGTTGTCTGCTCTTTGCTTTACTCTCCACTGTTCTTCTCACTTCTTTAGTTTTATTTGTTGTTGCGTCATCAGCTCAGAGATAGTCGTGCTCATGGGATGGGATCTCTATAGGGGTAAGGGGAAACAGTGCTAACTTCTCTTACAAACACATTAGCATTACTGTCGATGAAAAACGATGGTTTTTTTAAATTTACTGTACTTAAAAATCTTAATTCATCTGTATTTGCCATTTTTTTATCAGTTGCTTTCAACCAGTCATTTGTAATAATTATTTTAAGATTTTTGACTGCCTATTAACACTTTAATACCTTGTAGTTAAAGTTTTGCACTAAGATGTCTGCTGATAGCTATTAGTTCATCACCCTTAGCGTTTAAATTCCTGTTCTCGCCTTATTACAATATACAGAATCTAGAATGACTGCACAAACCAATAAACCAAAGAGAGTGAAGTAAGTGACAACAAAGTTAGATTACTATTTTTAAAATCCTATCTGTTCATTAAATTTTGAGAAAAGTTATTGTTTTCCATATATCTAAAATTTGGTACAGTTTATAATTTATTTTATGGACAGTACTAGAAATAACAGTTTTAGTCTTTAAAGAGTCTTTGAAAAAAAAAAGTCCTTAAATTTATGTTTCATGTGTCTGGTAATAAATAAAATGATAAAATATTAGGAAAATGGTAGAGCACGAATAAAAGTAAAAACACTAACACATATTTACACACACATAAATATTTTTATGCTATTATAACATCACTGAAGACAGCATCCTGTTCACTTGACTACTACTTCCTGAGGAAGATGTTATCGAAATATTGATGCGTGTGTGTAAATATGTGTTATTGTTTTTACTTTTATTTGTGCTCTACCATTTTCCTAATATTCTATCATTTTATTTATTACAAATTGTTTTGCTCCATGCACTTAATTTCATACATATATTTCATGTGTCTGTAAGAACCCTGTTAATATTTTGATATATATATGTAAGAAGTTATAGGAAATGTGGATATAAAAACATGAAAGGTAACAAAACACAATATGGCTTTTACGATGAGAATAAGAACTAGGTTCACACTTTGCACCACTGCCACTGCACTAAGAAAGTAATGGCTGATTCTTTCTTAAAGAAAATCGATCATTCTTGCCCAATCCCCCGACCTGGGCATCGTTATATCGAAAGTGATAAGGAGAAAGTGTAAAACATAAAACACAACTTTCTAAAATAGAAAAAAAATATGATAGAAACAGAAAATTGGTAACTAATGATGGTGCACTTAGATAGGAACGAATTACATCAAGGACAAACACAGGAAATTTTAATAGTTGAAAGATTTGTATCAGATTCAAAATTTCAAACCCACATGGATCCCAGATTTGGATTCAATGCCATTTAATTCAAAATCCAATTTTTTGAGTCAAACTTTTGAATAGTTTGACTGTTTATCAAAATTGTATTGCTAAAATTAAAATGTCATCAAATAAATATAAGCATAATTAAAAAAAAAAGAACATTAATATCAAGTGTTTATGGTATATTTTTTTTACTTACAAACCAATTTAATCACCAGAACTTTAATAGTTTGATGCCACATTTTATTGAAGTATTTTAAGTGTTTGTAAATATGCATATGTGGTTTGTTTGTTTTAATATTATTTTTGCTTCATTTTCTACAATCATATCATTTATTTAATGACATATGTATAATATGCGCGCCTAAATATTAAAATATGTAATAACATATAACCAACAATTTTATCAAAATATTTTAGGTAAGTCATGTGGCCAGCGTTACATTTTATTTGAACAAATCGACTCATGTTTATAAATATAATTTGCTTTCGAAAGGACTTAAGTGCAAGGTTTTAATTATATTCCAGACCCCAAGGTGCTGATTGATCCACTGAGCTGGCGAGACGACGTTGTGACAGTTGCGGTGCTTGGGACTGTAGGTGCAGCATTAGTTCTGGTTGCTGTGGCAGCTGGTTTCTGGTACAGCAAGTCACGTCACCGTCAAATTGAAAGATTAGAGAGGAGGAACTCGATTCGTCAGTCGCTGCACTCTGTACGCTCTGTTGGTCTCATTTCAACGCACGCTGGATTTTCCGAGCTTAGCTTGAGGCGCAAGATACCGCCACCAGTAAGAGCATATTATTTTTATCAATCACTTTCCAGATTAAGTGGTATTTTTATTTTTTAATAGCTGTTGGATCCTCTTTTCAAATTTTCAGTATTAATTAACTTAAGAGCATGGACACAGGAATAATAATGACTCATTTTTTGTGTGTATCATTAGAGTCAACGTTCCAGCCCTTCCCTGACCACAAAAGGCTCAGACTACAAGAAAATGAATGGAAGCATCGACTCCATGGACAAATCTCAATTCAACTCCTCGGTGGAGGACAACCGCAGCTACGACATCTACGAAGCTCACAATCCCAATGCTTCCTCCGCCACAACTTTCACCTACGCCACTGATTTTCCCCCTAGTGAGGACACCACCAATCCAGACTTCCGCCTTGCGTACAAGAACGCAGGATTCAGAGACACGTCAACGTTAGCCTCACGTGACGATTGGCACCCCTCCGAGTATGACGACAGAGCATCAGAACCTGTGGACTATTTAACTAATTCTTCTACGCTCCCGTTGGACGCTAGCTTAGCGATGACGGGCTCTACTCTGGATATGAAAAATGGTTATGATTACCACAACCCTAAAAAGTACCTTATGTCGGATTATCCGGAACCACCCCCTCCCCCTTTGGATGACAGTTTCAATCATTCAAACGGGGAATACCCTCTTCTGCCTCCTGACCCTCCTATCCCATACATTTACAATTACAGAGGTAGCAACAACCTTTTAGAAACAGACATTGACGATGAAAAATTGCGGCCAAAGAGTCAGGCGCTACTCGAGACTAATTTGGATGACGTTGTAGCTCCTGCGCCAATGCGCTCAAAGAGTGAGATGGTTCTAGAAACTAATTTGGATGCTTACCTTCCACCTCAAGAAGCGCGTAGTTTTAACAGGAGTAAAAGTCAGCCTTTAGAGACAGCGATGTGAAGTCACCGAAACTAGTCAATTTGAGATTTTATAAAGAGACATGACAAAATCAGCTATGCATGTATTATTAATTAGATATCAATTACAAGTTGTGTTGTTGGTATCCGTACCAAACTTTATAGATATGTATATTGTATTGTAAAGGTGTGCACCAAGTACACTTTTTTTTTATTAAAAGTGAAGTCAAATCAAATAATATGGAATATTCCCAAAGCTATATTGAAATTTGAATATTAAAAGAATGCTTAATTGCAAAATTAATATTATATTTAATCAAGAAATGATCAAATAAGTTAGTATCACATGTATTTTAATTATTTTAGATTTCTATCATATGAACATTAATTTTTAATGTAAATAAATTTTAAAAAAATGACAAATTTGAACATAAATGTTAATTTAACTGGCAAAACTTCATAACTGTCATATCCTGAATTTAACTTTCAAAGCTAAGTTGAAGTTTCTCACACCCCTAGTATTGTTTATTACATTTGGAAAATACAATATTTATTTAATTGCAACATAAAAAAAGGGTTAAATAATGTGTTTACATAAATTTTGACAAAGACTTGTATAATATATTTACTAAATTAACAATCCTGTATTCTGCTGGCAATTAAATTGAGTTATTTATCAATGGGCAGGTCACTGAACTGTAACAATGGTGAAAAAATCAGATCAATGTAGACAATCATGGTTTCTGTAGAACACTGGATATAACGTTGGGCATACTTAATTACTTGTACGGATAATTGTCCAAGTAACGTTCTCTTTGCTGACAGAAGTATGTATTCCATTTATAGAAACCTCGCTTCTCAAAACATCAATAAATTTGTTATTATTTAATGTGGTATTACAATTTTTCATGCAGTTACAAAATGTTATCGCTAAACAGTGTAATACATTTGTAGCAACAAGTGTACGATTAAAAAGTTTGATGGCAAAAACATTTTTAACCGTGAAAACTTAGAGAGGGGAGGGGGGATGATTTTTTTTTATAATTAGGGGTTTGTGAAGTCCATTTTATTTTTGTTTGAAGCGAAGTCGAGTTGAATATGGGAAATATTCTCGAAGCTAAATTGAAGTTAAAATATTTTTCTATCTAATTTTGAGCAAAAAAATTTAGTTGACAATGAGTATATTTATCAAACTAAATATTACGTTTAATTTTTTCTTAACACTAATATTTGTAGCTTATTGCCTACATATAAATGTTATATTATTATTATTATTATTAGCACCGCGTCTTACTACCCGTTCGGGTTATACGCACTTACGCTAATGTGTAATGGTAGGGTGATTGTGAGATGAAATGGAGGACCTACAGTTTAACGTGGAATCCGAACCACGGTGGAGGCCTGGCATTCCCCACATTCACAAGATGTCTTGTCAGAGGTGAAGGAAGGGTTTGGTAATCAGATAAAACTGTGCTGGGACCGAGGATTGAACCCCGGCCGCCAGCACAGAAGTCTGACACCTTACCCCTAGACCGCCAGGTCACCAAAAAATGTTATATTCACTTTACCTTTGTATTAAAACATTTTTAGTGCGTACAGCTTGAGTGGGTAGTAAAAAAAAACATGCATTTGCTTTAACATCATTGGATTTGCCTTGCATGGCGTTTCACTAACCTTTCACACCCAACATAGACTTAACAAAATACAAGAGTTAATGGACGCGCAAGAACAATGTTCTAGAAAAATATTAGTTTAAGTTAATACAGCGGGTGCATTTATAAGTTTGAGAAGTCCAGTGTTAAAAAAAACTTAGTTTTTATCTTTTACAAATCAACAAGGAAATTTTTGATTTTATAAATCCACTTAAATCTTGCCATGTAAATTAATAAAAAAATATAATTCTGACTGAAAGCGCATGTGTCTAGAGCAAATCTTGAAAATAATACAACCTTGATGATAATAAGTCCACTCATAAAAATATCAGGGTGTCTACTCAGTTAGAGGAACAAAAATTCGTGACTTTTTGGTGACCATTTTTTTACCACAAAATACCTTCGGGGGCGTATATCCCAAACGGTCAGTATGACGTGGTGCAAAAAAAAATCCTTCGGTAAACGGTCGAACATTATATTGTACATAGGGCCTAGATATTATAATAAAAAACACCTTGGAGTAGGGCAGAGGCTAGTTCCAAATGGTTCTTACTTTTTCCATGAATTTTCACTCCATTCAACCCACTGTGGCTTATATCAAATTTCGATTTATAAAATGTACAATAAGCCTTATACTGGTACATCTTCAACATGGCGCAACCACTTTGAGTATTTATTTTCTTCAACCTTCAGCCAAAACTCTTTGAACAAACATTTACCAGGCATCTTTTAACAGATTAGCCTAAACTTCACACATAAAATCTTTGAATGGCCCCCCAAAAAAATTATGGATTTTTTTCACAACACACGACTAAAAAATAATTTAGGCCTAATAATTTATGTGCCCAATAGACAACAAAAATCATTTTAAAAATTGGTAAATTTCAACTAAATTTCAACTGTTTTGAATGAGTGATCTTTAAAATTAAATGAATTGTGCCAAGGATTAAATATTAACACTAATAATATTATTTTATATTTTATAAAAAAATACGCCTCATTTCACTGCGAAAACTATTGCTATTTGCTGCCAACGTTAATTTGAAATTATAATATACATTTTACACCGCCTTCAAATTGCAGTTGGATCACTGAAAGCGTAAAAAATTGATAATTGCTACCAACATCTTGATCCAGATCTACAACACAGATGAACACCCGGTTTCTGTAGAAAATGCCCTTGTATTTCCCATATCATCCATAAAATCTGAATTCCAATTGATTCACTCGAAAGCCATTATTTGTAGATACACACACGGCATAATGTACTCACACACCCCACGAGACAAGTAGCATGCCAAATTAATATTTAATACAAGGTAGCGAAAGTTAACCTTGTCATTGGAATCACAAACAAAACAATCAGGCAACTTCCTACTGGCGCGGGCCATCACGTGTAGTGAGTGGATAGCGCTATCTTTGAAGCATTCGCGTTGTTACGATGAGCGAGATATTCAAACTAAAATTATTTTTGTGACTTTATGACCAAAATATTAAAAATTAGTGACTTTCGTGACTTTTTTTTTTCCTCCTCAATTAGTGACTTTCGTGACCCAGTAGACACCCTGAATATGTATAAAATAACAATTTTTTTGTGGGTTTTATATAATTTTATTTTTAGTAAAATATCTAAAAGTTTATCTAAACTAACAGCAATTTTTGTTTATAAGTACTCACTAGTTGTGTACTTTTTTAAACTACACACACTGAAAATAAAATAAACTTTTATTATTGATTTTAATTTACACTTTCAAAAAGAATAAACTCACCTTCAGTTGGTACCAATTAATGTTTGTGATCGAGGCGATTAGAAGTTTAATTTATTTCGGACTTGAAAATTTAAAGTGTTAATCAATTCTCCCTGTTTTCCCAAGATATTAAAGCAAACTTGTTCTAAAACTCAAAACATCAAAAATATATTTTATTTCTTAAGGTAATTTCAGTTCTTTTAATTGATGTAAAATATAAGTGTAATATAATCACTAAACTTCAAATAGCAAATGAAGCTTTGAATCTCTGCCGAAGCCAAACATGGGTTTTAATCGAATACCAAGTCCACCAAGATTCGATTCGGCTTTGAATTTTTCAAAGCTTCACACACTCCTACTTATAGTTTATGTTTAACACCAAGGTTATTAAAGCTTAATCTGAGGTTTAAGGATGAGTAAGGTTGTTCACAAAGCCAAAATTTCAGGGTGGGTGGTGGTTAGGGGGTATCACCCTCCAACTGCCACCAGCAAAGGAAAATTATTAATATAATTTATTATGGAAGCTATCTGGAATTAATTTTTAATTTTATTAAAGGCAGGGATTAAATATAAGTGCTGTCAATTTGTTTATTATTTAAAATATTACATAGCACCACCACAATAAAATAGGAAACAAAAAATAGAGGGGGGGGGCGTTGAGAAAATGGAAAATTGTATAGAATGTTAGGACACAGATAGGAATATGTAAAAGGTATAACATAAAGGACAAACAGGACACCTTTGTCTGTCCTTTATGAAATACCTTTTACATATTCCTATCATTCTTTACAATTTTCCATTTTCTCCCTTATGTGTTTTTTTCCCTCTTTTAAGAAGTTTCATTGCGCGTTTCATACTCCTCCCCGATGAGTTCCGATAGAATGAAACCTAGGTCAGGGGATTTGGCAGTGATGATCGATTTTCTTTAAGAGGCAACCATTACCTCTTTGTCCAATGGCAGCAATGTAAAGTGTGAACTGTGTTCTTCTTTTCATTGTAAAAGCCATATTGTGTTCATTCCTTTTATATCGATATGTTTCTAACCACCTTTCCTATACCTTCTTCCAAACTTAATACCAAATTACATCTTGTGATAACTTAATTCATCATTTCAAGATGAAATATATTGATATGTTTGGAATAAAGTATTTTGTAAACAATTATATTTAATACCTAAATTTACTTAGTTATATTATGTACCATTGATTTTTTTTAATATTCGGCTTCAGTAATGTCTCATTATTTTATTTGACTTTGCTTCGAAATCTTATTTCATACATTTGTGCAAATAAGTGGACAAAAAGTGTCACATTATCAGAACAGTAATGTTTATATATTTTTTAATATTCTTTGTATGACTTTTTTGTAGTTTTACAAATAATTTTTTATACATGTTAATGTATGAAAGTACAGTTGCCTTATAAATGTGTATGCATTCGCCAAGTTGTGCAGAAGATATATATTTTTTGAAAATATTAAGCTGCTTATTCATATGATAAACTTTTGATAGATCTCGTAGTGATGTTTGATTATAAATTACCTAAAAGTGGACTGGTGTAAAATTCTGAATTTAATATAAGGCTGATATTGATTTTATAAATCAGTTTTTAACAGACTTGAAATGTAGTTATTAAGTCACAGTGATTTAAAAATTAAAACACTTTTGTCAGTCTTTTAAATCAGTTGAAATAATGAACCCTTTGATATGTGTTAAAAATTTGTAGTTAATTTTAGTTTAGTTGTATTTTTTGATAGGACTTTTCATACATGTGACCATTTACTCCTTATATTTATATGTGTTTACAATCTTTGGGTTGAAACGCTTCTTAATTAATTATTTTTATATCCATTTTGATTTTCATTTTGAAAGTCTGCAATACATCCTGTACCCTAGAACCAATAGCATTTCTTTGTCCCCCACATTGGGGTATGAGACATTTTCATAAATTAAATTATTACAAAACTCACCTAATTTTGTCATTTGTTTTAGTAAAGCCGAATGGTAATTTATTGTAAAACGAAGTTTATCCTGTGATTTGTTGGGCTGTGTGAACGTCAGACGTGTAATTGTTGATATTTTCGAATCAAATTGTAAAGACTTTTATATTGAAAGAAAAGTATTTTGATTTTGAATTTGAATAATCGGTAAGTAATAAATTTAAAAATGAGTGATATTTGTAATAAAGAACCGACGCTAAAACTTTGGTCCATTATCTTAGTTTTTTAACAATCTTGTTTAGACCTATACACCGAGTACTTGCATTTTTTTTAGTTTTGATAAAAAGGTTTTGAGTCTCATTTGAAAAACTACTAAACATTACCCAAACTTGAATTTTCAAGTACTTGCACAACTCTATAAAAAAAAATGCTGAAAGATTTATAAATTTGTAACGTTTAACGGAAAGCTTTGAATTGTAGGTTTTTACATAGAAGAAAAAAACAAAGCAAAGAGCTAAGAATGCTGATTCAAACATGCACTATCTCCTCCTGCGCTCATGAATTTATCTGCCTATCACATTAGAATCAAACTGAAATAAAAAAATACACGTTTAAAATTACCTCACACAAGTCACTTTATTAAAAATGAAAAATAAAGAGAAGCCTGTAGCAGCACATGCCGAAACCCATAATCGTGACTTTAATAACTGTTACACAACCAAGGTGGTCAAATCCCTGAACAAAACTATATGCAACCCTTCACAATTAAGGATATGGGAACTGGCCCATCAATATATCATCAAATCCAGACAAGCCCCCAACCTCAACCTTAGATAATTCCTCTCCTTCCTACCAGCACACTTATTATTAGATTCAATATAACATTATTCATAGTGCTGCTATCTATACAGTGATGTCATAACTGAAAAACAGTCATCCTTACAGTTCAACCAAAAGCATCAGTCTACTCTCCTGACCTGATTAAGCTGTCTGTGACAGTGAAAGCTTGTCCTTGAAAATGTGTTTTTTAGTGTTATATCTAAACAATTTCTACTCCAGTATCACCTAGGTAAGTGTGCTGGCTATCCCTCCTAATTTAAACCACAACTTTAATAAAAGATAAAATTTCATTCCTCCAAAGTGTCTGATGAAATGTGGATTTTGTCTGGGAAACTTGTTTAACGATGAGGATGGCTAAATGACTGTACAATCATGAAAATTGATATGAATCATCACCATCAACTGTTTCCAGACTGTGGCCGGGTCAGTTAAGTAAAATGCCTTCATCTTTCATTCCGCCACATTTCCTCCGTTAATCACATCATTCATCTACTCTCACGTTCACACTTTACTCCTCCCATCTCTTTATTGGTCTCTCTACATACTTCATCATTATTTTTCCGTCATGAATGAATAACGAATGTATCTTCACAGTGTAAATATTGTAAATGCAGCATTTTCTTACAAATCACCTCGTTTATATTTGTATTGCGACTTAATTACATCTAATGATGATGCCAATTGGTAATTATTATTTTTCTTTATTACAAAGTGTTGTTTAAATACACGGAAGAAGATATGGGAAAGAGAGCTTAACAAATAAAAATGGGGGGGATACGGTTTTTTTCCCCTTTTATTAGTTCCTTTCTCTTTTTTTCATGTACCTTCTTCTAAATATATGATTTACATCAAATAGCGAAAAAGAGTTTTGTTGATTAAATTGTGTATATTATTTAGTGTAAATGTCTGTAAAATCTCACTGCCTTTGAAACTTTTTACAATATACAGCCCAATATTTGTATCGTGTTATATATTGTATTTGATTTGAAGAAAAGTATTGTGATGTTTCATCAAATGAAGTGTTAATATTAAATATTTATGTATAATCTAGTAAAGTGTGATTATACAAGCTTTTTTAAACAGTAGCAGTTTTTATTTAGTTTGTTTCCATTTACAACAGCTGACAAAAGTATTTATTTTGGAACCAAAGAACATTGCACAAGAAAAATCATCAAAATAAATCAGTTTAAGTAAAACTAAAACCTCGGGTAGGATAAATCTGCCACCCATTAACAGGACTAAATAATTATTGCCGATATAACGAAGGATCAGTGAACTCGATGCAATTTAAGGTGGGATTCTAAGGAGCCCGAGTTAAGGGGCTGTGTTCTTTCCATATTTTTATAGCAAAACATTTTGCCGGCCAAAATAAATCAAATATTGCTCCAGTAGAAACGGGGTTTAATTTTCTTTACAGTTCTTGAATATCTGTCTCAAGCATAGCGACTTTATATGACAAACTTGGTTGTCATTAAATTCCAGGACACCCTTGACAGATATTCAACAACTGTTGATATCACCGTGTGAAGAAAATTAAACTATACGTTTCTACCGAGGCACTATTTGATTTATTTTTAACAAAAAAAAAAGTTTTTATATAAAAACTGCTGTTGGCTGGTTTTCTCTACACTCCCACGTTAACAGCAATTTACAATTACTTTAGTCCTTTTACATGTTATCATTCCTTACTAATTTCCTTATTCTCTCTTTTGTTTTTTGGTTTCCTTTTTTTTGGGAAGTTGCGTTGAGCATTTACCTTCACACGCCCTCCTGATGAGTTCTGAGAAAATTAAACCTAGGTCGGAGGATTGGGTGGTAACGATCAGTTTCTTCAAGAGGCAGCCATTATAACCTCTTTGTTCAAATGGAAGTGATGTAAAGTGTGACCTGTGTTCTTTCGTTCTAAAAGCCGTGTTGTGTCTGTTCCCTTTTATATGTTTTCTATCGACCAGACTAAATAGTGGTTTTAAGCGGCACATTTATATTACAATTTTTATAGGAAAGGCCTTTTAGAAGATATTTTTTTATGTAAAATGAGGATTTCTCTTTAACAATAATAATAATAATATTTAGCGCAGCGTCTTACTACCCGTTCGGGTTATACGCTTTAAGTACTAATTACACTAATGGATTAGGAATTGGGAAGGTTGAATTAGAGGAGGTAGAACCCGCATTTACGTGGAGGGAGTGGAAAACCATTTAGGAAAAATCAACCCCAGTTCACCCGTCCAAGATTCGAACCTCAATCTCCCCGTTCTCAGCGGCCGAGCTCAACACGACAAGCGCGTTAGCCAACTACGCCACCGAGGTGGGTGATTTCTCTTTAACAATAAATGATTTGAACACAGTTATGCAAGGGTACCTCGAAAGATCAGGTGAGGAGGCCTATGATCGAAAATGGATGCAGGAGAAATTGTATGATCATTTTGGAGAGACAATTCTAATTGGTAAAGAGGGGCAGCCGAACATAGTTGTACTAAGGGAATCAATTAATTCTACTCTGAGCAGCTATTACAAAAAGCAAAATGCTGAAGATGAAAATGTGTATATTAGAACAGCTGTGTGCTTGATAGAGAGTGATACAAAGAGTGAAGAGTATTATCCATCATCAAAAGATAGAAAAGCTTAGAATACCTGCCTTACTCGTTAAAACTGTTATGCTCCAAAATGTTTACCTGAAAATTGCTGCCATTGGGCAGAGTAATATGCAAGCCTGCAGGCCTAGAGCTATAATCACTCCTTTACACTTAAGTCTTGCTACTCAAACTTTCGATAAAAATATCTAATTGATACACTGAATCATTTAGGCTTGTGTTCGGCATATAATAAAGTTAAAAAGTTTGAGCGCTGTGCAGCATTTGCTAGCGGCGGCTATCTTATTAATGCAAGTGCTACTGGAACAGTTCTTTTTGCAGCTGATAACATTGACCATAATGTTCAAACGCTGACTGGACAAAAAAAAACTTTCCAAGTAATGGGAATGAGAGCCTCAGTTACTCCTAGCTATAGCATTAGATGAATAATTCTCAGTGTTGTCACTTCTGATGATGACAAAAGAAATCACCAAAGTTATGATCCATACATAAATGTAAAAAAAAATCCATTGATACAGTTATGAAATTTTGTGGCAAATGGTATGGCACTTTAGGGCTGGAGCAATGAAGGGTATTCACATATCTGGTGATGTTGAAAAAGCATCAGTGATTGCCCTTCCAATATTAGATACACAAGCAAGTGACATGACATGTATTGTGTCAAAGTTGAAACACATTTCCAAAATATTCAAGGAGCAGAACCTCACACCAATCATAACATTTGATCAACCACTTTTTTGGGAAGCTTTGATTATTGTTAATGACCACCAGTACAAGGAAGAATATGAAGATGTAGTACTTTAATCGGGCTATTTCCTTATGAACTTAATAAGTGTGGTAGGAACAATGATCGCTGGTCCCGGTATCGGCGAGATTCTCCAGATAGTTTATGGAGATAATGTAGTAACTCATATGCTGAGTGGGAAAGATGCTTATTGATGCATCACTCACATCGTTGTTGCTGGAAGATATTTTTTATGAGAAATTAGAAAGTGATTACGCGGGTATAGAGAAAAACATTCTAGAATTATATGACAGTCTTGTGAACCAAACCAAGTCCATTAACGAAGAAGAGAAGTTAAAACCATTGAATAGTATTTTGGAAGAGAAAAGGATTGATCTATGTACAAACTCACTGACAAGTAAGCTATGGATAAAGTATTATTATTATTATTATTATTATTATTATTATTATTATTATTATTAGCACCGCGTCTTACTACCCGTTCGGGTTATACGCACTTACGCTAATGAGTAATTGTAGGGTGATTGTGAGATGAAATGAAGGACCTACAGTTTAACGTGGAATCCGAACCACTGTGGAGGCCTGGCATTCCCCACATTCACAAAATGTCTTGTCAGAGGTGAAGGAAGGGTTTGGTAATCAAATAAATCTGTGCCGGGACCGAGGATTGAACCCCGGCTAATAATAATATAAATATAAAATACATTTTTTCACCAGCCTTCTATACAATTTCTTTTACTTTACATCCATTAGTTTCCAGCCTAGCTATGACAAGCCTATCAGGCTGATAGTGGAAAATATATGACTTGAATAAAAAAACTGACCAAGGCCACAGACTGGAAGCAGTAAAGGTAGTAAAGTAAAAGTAGTTTCCAGCCTGTGGGCCGGGTCAGTTTTTTATTCAAGCCATATATGTTTTCCACTAACAGCTTGCTAAGCTTGTCCTAGCTTCATATGCCCTATAATCTAACTTAAGACTTGGACAAACACACCATCCAATCCTCGGCCGTTAACTTATCAATGTGAAAGGGTAAACCCACATTTTACCAATTATAAATTTTCAGCCGTGCTGGGAATCGAACCGGGGACCCTTAGCTCCATAGGCAGACACACTGACTGAGTAAAGGGGGCGGATTCTATCTCATTTCTAGCTTGAGTAATAATTTATGGTGTAGTTGTATGTCAGTGGAAAATTGACTTTTTTATTATTATTTTAAAACTAAAAAACTACTTTAGATAAAAATCTGAAAATTTGTGTTTTTTACTATCTCTGGGGATAGGTATATTAGTTGAATCAAATTACAAAGCGGGCTAATTTCAGAAGTGTATTAAAATATTGGATCACTCGTCATGGAACCACCCTAAAATGTTTTTAATATCAGATTTATGGACTATACTTTAAAAAAACAACTGGTGGTGTCATTAATTACATAAGACATAAAACCATTCAGCCATTAATATTTTGATTGTAAAGGTTGAATAATTGAATTCAAAGATGACTAAAAATTTCTCAATCAGATTCAAGGCCCCTTGGTTACTACTTATTGCCACAAGACAACCCATGACAGCTTTGCATGTAAATAACTATAGTATGATTTTGGTAGGAAGAACAGTAGAAGTTAGTTGATAAATATTATCAATACCTATAAAATAACACAAATAATATAATAAAATGTTATCAATGTTGGCTGTAAAAAAATGTGTTTGAATTTTCTCTACTATTCTTCCAACCAAAATCAGGGTATAGCTAGGGTATAAATGTATTAATCCATTACAATCATTTCTATTGAATTTTAATAGACTTGAAAGGTTAGGTTAAGCTTGGATGATAAAAAAAACTCGAGTTTGCTGCGGAAAAAAGAAAGATGTTCAAGGTGTAGTTGCTGTAGACTTTTGTCTCTCACGATATACTGTGAAATAGGTAGGCCGAGCAAATATTTTATAAGTTACGAATTAGTATTTGTCATGGTATATAGGCGCTGATGTTATTTGTATCTAATAATTACTGTAACAGTGTTTATTAAAAATTATTAACGTCCTATTTAAAAGAAAGTGCAAACGTTGTTTACTATATCACATGAAATGTAAGATATTTTTTTTAATTACATTAAAATTTCAAAAAATATTACAGCAAAGACTAGGTATACAAATATTTCCAACATAAACAAAACCAGTATTATAGCTAGGTGGCATAAATAGTTCATTCTAGGTATGTAACACTACATTATGTTTGTTGCGAATCTTTCAATTTTTTCATTTCTTTGTCAACAAGCGTGTTAAGATCATCTAAAGGCCTATAATAAATATGAACTACTTGAGCACCAGCCATCATAGACAACATAGCGGCTGAGAAAAATGTCAAATACGTCGGCCATGGGACACCAACAGGCATTTTATACACGTTTTATTTTTGAGATCTATTGCTGTGCAGATGGTCTTCAGCAAGTTTTTCCGCTTGACGACGTTTAAAAGTTTTGTAAAAATTTATTTCACCTACGTGCCAGTTGATCATGGAAAACTCTAATGTTGCTCCCAAAACGAAAAAGAGAGGTAGGAATCGGTAAATTCCTAAATATTTTTTCCCCGGCCACAAATTCAGAATCTTTTGTAAAGATCTGCTGTACAACTTCATTGAAATTTGGTAGAAAGTTATTTTCACCTTTTATTGAAAAACAAATTCAAAATTAATTATTGTGTTATTATAATTTCACATATTAGATTTAAGTAGCCAAAATAGTTACATAACCACAATTTACTAAATGGTTTTAGCCAACATAAGAAAAGAAAAAGGAACTAGGAAGGAACATGGTTCATATAGATCATAGAGAGCGATACTAGGCAATAGCTAGTTCAAAACAAGATCATAGAAACGACAAAGGAAACGATTACTAAAATAATATAACTATTAAGGAAGCTGTTGTAAGAAATTATCATCATCAGATGTTTCCAGCCTGTGGCCGGGTCAATTTAATTAAATGGCTCCATCTTTCTCTATCCTTCCACTATTCGTCTTTCTTTAATTTCTTCCATTCTTCTCCTCTCACTTTACCCTTCCTGTTATCTGCTCCTTTCATCACTTTCTTGGCCTCCCTTGCGGTCTTTTTTCTACGTACATACTTCATTTCAATAATAATTTTCTTTGGCATCCACTCCTTCTCGATCCTTATTACATGCTCATAAATCATCTCTGTCTTGTGTTCTCTACTATCTCATGTACACCCAATAGCCTACTCTTTCCCGGATAACTTCATTCATAAGCTGGTTTCTCCTCGTGACAGCTAACATGCTCATCACAAACTTCATTCCCATGACTTTCACTTTCCTAGTCTCTTACATTCAATATCCATGTTTCTGCTGCGTGTGTGACAATGGGTACAAAGCACTTTCAGTGCAACACTTCCTCACACTTCAAGGGCACTTATCTTCTCCTAAGTAGGTCTCCTACGCACCCATAGAACAACTCTTACTGCTGCCCTCTTCTCATTAAATCCTCTTTACTTCCACTTTTCTCCCCAATCACGCTTCCAAGATATTTTAAGTTATATACCTTTTTTCAGCTCTAATCCATCTATCCATCTAGCTTTATTAGGCCTTACCCAGTGACGGAGATTATTCATTACCTGTACATTTTTCCTTAAGTTATCTTAAATATCAAATTTATCTATAATTACTTTTAGATTAAATGGAGGTATACAACTGCTAAACAACATTTTTTTTAAATGAATTACTTACTAAATCTAAACGTAAATATTTTGTAACATTGGCAGAGTAGTTTGCACGCGTAGGTTGGATAGTCGGTTTTCGTACAATTGTAGGCAGCAAGTCTTCTCACAAGTCATAGCATAATCCAATACCAATAATATTTGCTTTTCCTGTAGTCATTTTCCTTGCACTTCTTATATTTAAATATTTCTCAGAAGCAATCTACAAGTTGATTAAAAAGGTGTTTGTCAAAAACAGTACACTGATGAAAACTATTTAGTTGTTTGGAATGAAGTTAAAGTATGAAGTTAAAAGTACCTAATTAGCTAGAAGTTAAAAAAAAAAGGTTGTAATCTATTAAACATGTTCTTTTTAGAGGATGTTTAAAACAATTTTCTTTGAGCCAAGGCTAGACTTACTTTTTATATATGTAATGTTAGTGACTATTTAAAAAAATGTTAAGCCCAAGTCCACAAATACTATTTAAAAACCTTTGAGTCCAAGGGCACAAGGGTGTTGAGGTGGGACGNCCCCCCTCCCAACCCATTCCTTGAGATCCCAAGGTTATATAAATATTTGAAGTAGGCTAATCTCGCCCAACAATGTTCTTAGCTAGCGCTCAAACAGTACCCCCAGACAACAAACAGAGTTATAGAATAACTAACTCCTAGTGTACGCCACCTTCTGATTTTAGGGTTGATAATTTGGCCCATGCATAAACAGCTCCAAAAGCATTCGCCATCCAAATCATCAAGGTTAAATGTCCACCAACAAATTTGGATGAATTTGAAACATTTTTGATATGTTGTATCTCATTTTCAGGAGACAAGTATTGCCTTAAAAAGCATCTTTTCCTCAAAAGATAATATAATAAATTGTCCACACCCCAATGTACTTGGGGTATTTCATACACCCCAGACCCATCGGTTTGCCCCCTCTGGAGAAAAATCCTGCGGGCGCTCTTGTTCAAGGTGATAATAATATTTCGAAAATTTTCTTGCCTCTGGTGGTTGAGGCCTTGGGGGTGTTTTGGATTCAAAGTTTTGGTAAGTCATTAATCTCCACCCCTGGCTTTACCGTCTTCCTTGTCATTATCGTCACCTCACACTCTGCCATGGGAAATTTAATTTTACATTCTTTCACTTCTTCATTCCATTCTTGTAGTTGTTCCTGTACGTCATTTTCTTCCTCCCTCTCCCCTAACCTCCCCCCACCAATCATAAAAACTCTATTAATTTTTGTTGTTATTTTTTATTTAACAAACTTTTGTTTTTACACTTATGTTCAACCCTTCTGGTGTGATTGTTTTCTTACAATGCAATAACAAGAGTCCTTTTATTTGTATCACATAATTTATTGGCGCCCCTCCTTTTATTTCACTTGTATTTCATACTTTATGGGGAGATCCAGGGCTACCATGAATACACTTCAGAGGGTAAGTTCCCTGGTAATTATATCCGTCTCTACCGAACCACCTTCAAACCACAAACATATCCTTCTTTTTACATCACTGTGGATACCTTGAGAGGTGGAGTCTCACCTAGGTGCTCTACCGACTGAGCTGCTTGTTAGTGATAGGGGCTTGCGATAACATTTTGATACAATAGATTGTAATGAGGTGAAATGGCTCGAACTAGCTCAAGATAGGAATAGATGGCGGACTTTTAGAAGTAGGGTATGACAATGAACTTTTGAGTTCCTAAGCCATAGATTACTTAAATGATCTAGAACGGTTTGTTTATTGCCGTGGAGCTTTTCTGTCTGCTAACCAAATATAAGATTCTAATTTCTCTACTTGTAAGCCATTAATTCTGCAACGATGTTAGCATGGTTTTTTTTGTTTGTTTATTCTTTGCTTCAATGATCGCTGATCTTAGTAGACATCGTATCAAACATATGTGTTTAACTTGTTATCGTTGATCACTGGCGAAATTCTCCAAGCTCATGCTGGCATTTATTTTTGTTACTGTTTAGTGATTTATGGTGGTTCGGTCGGCTACATTTATATAGTGAAGTGCGGTGCTTATTAACTATTCTTATTTTCTTTGATAACAGCTATTAGGATTTAAAACAAGTTGTATTTAATATTGATTTAAAATTAGATACGTGTTAATTTTTGGTAAGTTATATATACTTACAAATTAACATCTCTAGGCTTCCACATAAGCAAGTTCGTAAATGAGCTACATCTTATTTATCTAATAATCAATATATAATTGTATATCTAATCAATATCTAATAATCTGTATTCAGCCATCAGTTGCTGCAATAATTCTTGGGTAGAGAACGCTTGTTTTCTTTTGATAAATTTTATACAAAAAACATTTCTTGTGGCGTTATTAATAATTCTAGAAGGCATGCAAAAATGTCAGCCATTAAAATATGATTCCTTAATTAAATAGCTTAGTTAAAAAATATCTTATCCGAATACACACATGACAACGTTGTATGGAAATATCTTGGGTAGTCTTTACACGCATAAATCCATCGGAATTTTTATTGAACTTTAATTTTCAGGAAGGTTAATTTTATTGGAATTAAAAAAAAAATAGAACATTAAAAAACTTTTTTGTTTATTATCAAATTCGTTTATAAGTTTTCGAGCTACAACTTTATCCTCATGCTAAAATAGTTTGCCCGCTATTGTCTTGGGAAGGTGTATAAAACCATTAAAATCCCAATTTCACAGCCTGATTCTTTAACGTCGTTCATCTTGTGAGTTGATACGCCATTATTTGATCAAAGGAGGATCTTCTCTCCAGTTTTGTAATATTGTTTCTAGATTGCAAGTGTCCTTCAAGATGTCTGGCTACAACCAAGATCCTCGATATGGTGGCCAGCCAGAAACTTATTGGGGCGATCAAATGCAACAGGCATCCTCGATCAATTTTGATATGTCTGGGAACAACTTTGGGCAGGAATTGTGAGTAGCATAGGTACCTTTTAGGACAATGTTTTTTTATATTGTGATACATGTACTCACAGGACTTAAGTAAATGGTCACTTTTAGTCAGTTACTAATATTTTACTATTTAAGAAAATAATACATAATATCAGTATTAAATATCCTGGTTATTGGGCGATTGAAGTCGTGGTGACAGGATGAGAATCTCCAGATAAGTGTCAGCCATTCTTCTAACGAAGTGGTGGCCGGCAAACTAAATGTCAAATGCCTCTAGTCAAGTTTGCAACCGGGGGGGTTCGAATTCGGCTAGGCCTAACTTATGTGTGTTAAGTTTTTATTCATAGAGAAATGGTTTATTACTTTCCTTACACTCGCATCAGGTGGGTACATTTCCTCTAAATTCTACCTTCGTCATCACTTCCACATCACTGTTAATACAGATAGCCTGGTTTAGTAGTAAAAGGTGATATAAATAAATGATTACATAATAAAATATACAAGAATTTGCTTGGGGAGTAAAAGGGAAAAAATGATTGACACATTTTCAATAAAGCAGCGGGAAATAATTTTATTTGTGAAATAGTCTGCTATTTTTAATGTTACTGGTCTTATCATCTGATTGAGCCATCTATTTCTTTCACTAAAAACTCTAAGGACATATGATAAGGATACATTTTGAAGAAAATATACCACCGTCCATCTGGAGTGTTGGCTATGAACATTACGGTATAATTTTTATTTTCCACAGAGATTTTCAATCATTTGATGCCCAGCCCCCACCAGAGGGTTCTTACGCGGGAGCCCCCTTATATGGGTCCAACCCATACTTGAACCCATCTGGGAATGCCTCGGGGTATCACGGTGACATATTTACACCCCCTGCTTCGGGTAACGCTCAGCCAGGATTCGTGGAGAAGGGAGGAGAGTTTGAGGAGGAACCACCGCTCCTAGAAGGTAAAATAGAATTTATATTATCTATTTAAACTGTCAGTATTGGGGTCAAAGGGCCCCTCTCTCATATCCAGCCATTGGTAACAATGCATATGGTCCATAGAAAACACAGCGTTAATGAAACTTTTATCAGCACACTGTACATTAAAATGAACTACACTTAGTAAGGAAGGAAACATTTTTTGGCATGTACAAAAGCTACTATAACAATTTTATCACATTCAGAAGTCAAATCATGAAATCTGTAACAATTTGCATAGATAATATCCATATGAGATAATACTAATAAGAGTAAAATGTTATCAAAGTTGACAGGCTCTAATAATAGGTTTTTATTTTCTAAAAGCTCCTTCCTAAGTTTTACCATAATGTTACCATATTTTATTTATACCTTGAAAATAATCAACAAAATTAAACAAAAACTCCACCAACTAAATTAATATTATACGTCGGGCAGAAAAGACCAGCTAATAAATGAAAAAAAAAGGATAATCCTCGACAAGATTTGACATTATTGTCTGTATACTACGTTTATCTTGCACCAAATCAAGGAATCTACCATAGTTCAGTACACTGGCGCAGCCAACGGGGGGGGGGGGGNCCCCCCCGCCACTACCACGCTACCCACCTACCTCTTTCTCATCCCTAAATCTGTTGAAATCATACATGGGGAACTCTACAAATGAAGACAAACTTAATGGGCTTCATGTACATACATCTAGAGGTGTCAGTTATGGACCCGTGTGGAAAAATGCTAGATCTGACCCATAACTGGAATTAGCCAGATCTGCGAATGTCGAATTTGCCCCAGATCTGGGCATATCTAGCCCACATATGGACCAGTTCTGACCGAACATATTTGGTAGCACGACATTTGGTTGTTTGATTGATTGATACACATCCAAGTTAATTAACAAATTGGTTGGTTGATTGATACAATTCTAAGTCATTTAACAAAACAAGTTATGAAAATAGGGATGGTTTAATAAAAGGAAAATTGTTAAGACATAAAAAGTTATATGCTAAGTCAATATGAATTGATGGATGTGACAAAGAATTAATTATTCAAGGATAAAAATTGATGTCAGGAATTTAATCACTTATAAATACATAAATTATTTTCCTAAGAATCGCCTAAAAATTGTTCAAGAGCAATTTGGGTTAAAACATAGATAAAACAGTAACTGAACAAGATTCATAAAAGGAATGAAATTATTAGAAAAATGATTTGAGAATTTATCGAAAAACAGAAATTGTAAATGGTTGGTGACAGAACTGGAGTTGTTATTATATGTGACGACATTTGTATGAAAGATCAATTTAATAGAATATAGAAACAAGTCAACAAGGGCAATTATGAAGTAACAAACAAATTGATAAAATTAATAAAAGGTGATTAATGATAAGTCGGAAATTGAAAAATTTCATGAATAATCAATTAATAAAATCTAGAAAATAGATAAAAAGGGCTATTAAACATTTTTTCCTGGATAACTTTATTTCTAATCCTGACAGCTAACATGCTCCTCACAAATTTCATTTCCATGGCCTCCACACTATAAACTCTGTGGTGCTAAATTACTTATCACAGTAATGGTAAGTCCTGGGTGGTCGATAATATTTTTTATCATTATCTCTACACTTTTTTGGTTTTAGTTAGTAATGTTTGATTATTATAATCGTTTCTCAGTTATTTTTTGTTTGTTTATAAGCCTTCAAATTTACATCTTTACTTTTAGCTTACGCTACAAATAGTAACAGTAAAACACTCTTTGATGATCACAAGGTCTGAGGTGTCATTCTCACAATAGACTGGACTGCCAATGACAAGATTAAGGCTTGAATCCTGGTTAGTATGTGCTGAGGGAGGTTTATCTTAAATGTTTTTTCCCACACTCTGCTCATATGTAGCCACATTTCCTCTTAAAGTCATACTTAACTCATCTCTGACAAATTAATTAATTATTATATACTATGTGTCATATGTATAGGCCGAACAGGTAGTAAGGCGTGTCGCTAAATAAAATAACAGGCAATGACGTCATTGTACAGAAATGTTCGTTTTTACTGACAATTGGAAAGTCACTTGCTTAAAACAGTTTCATATTCATTCCATTCACAAATATGTATTGTTGCTTTGACAACTGTATTGAATTTACATCCCTCATCAAGGCGACATATATAGTATTTAAAAAGAATGTGAAACAGATAAATATGAAATAGTTTTTGTAACATTTGCCTGTCAGGAAAGACCAACATGTATATATACACTATTAGTATTTATAACAGTAATCTTAATCATTGATATTATTAGTAATTTAGTTGAAATAGAAAACATACTAGTGGTTACTTTATTTTTAAAAAGAGTTTTGTTTTTAAACCTTATAATGTCAGAACTTAAGACTCACCCCCCTTTTTTTCCAAAGTGTGGAAAAGATTCCCTTGTCAATTCATCCAATAGAGAAAATGTACACACCAATTTAAATTTAAATAAAAATTTGGCACAAATGTATCTTTGAAAGATTTTATGATCATATTTCAAATTTCAAGACAATCTAACCAATAGTTTCCACGTTAGAGAAGCCCAATTATAACCTAAACACGGTACATCTGAAAATCTTTAGTATCATTGGTGTGCAAAGGTGACAATCTGACATACAATAGATTGCATCTATTAAAACAACAAAATATAGATGATTTAACTCTTTTTAGACTTATTTCTAAAGAAAAATGGTTTTGAATTGTATATTGTGTTGAAGATTTGAATGAAATATGATTTTAAAAACATGGAAATATCCAATAAACATACAATTAATATATATTACTTATATCAAAAAAGCAGAGTTGTAAACACAATAATTCTTTTTCAGTAAGTAATAAAGAGAGATTTAAACAAAAACTATTATTACTACTATTTAATAAAAATATAATCTAATCTATTTCAACACAGTAAAATTTTCATGTTGGCCTAATCTACTACATTTAGAAGTTTTCCTTAGTTTGTAACTGTCCTTCTATTTCCTAAAAATTTAACCCTGTTTTTCTTCAGCTGCCAGAATTATTGTTCATTTGTGACACAGCAGACTCTCAATAGTTCAGGTTGAACGAGAACCCTCAATCTATAACTATCAAAAACTTGAATTGCACGGAATAGCTGGTTAAAAAAATGAAAATACCCACATGTTTTTAAGGGTAAAAAAAGTGATTTTTAAACCACTTACTATGAAAATTGTCTATAATCTTATCTTATTGAAGAAAAACTTGAGCATTTTCTGTTGTTTATTTTCACTCATGCTTGTTGTTTTTCTGCGTAACTGATTATCGTTCATCTTCTGTAAAAGGACACACAGCTTATACCTACCTCAACACAACTGTATTGCTAACTATACCCCCCCACATATATATATATACACAAATGAACTAATACTATCATATACATGATATAACTTGGGTCTTTGATGATTTAGTGTGTTATCATTTTTATTATGTGACGACTTGATTTACATTTATTTTAAGGATGTGCTTAATGACATGCACTATTAGGGAGCTGGTAAAGGTATTCTAATTAATTTAATTATAATTGGTAGGCCTACTTATATATTGGTAGAATTTTGAGAATCCTTGACACAGCTTTGATTAACAATTAAATAAAACTATAAGCTTAAATTAATTTTCTTATAAATGGACATTTAAAGCACCTTTTAGGAAATATAAACATACGTTTTGCCGTCAATGTTGATGACATATTATTTTATGTGTATCAATAATATCAAAATTGACAGCTTCAGAAAACATGACTTGACATATGAATATGTGAACGTACCTAGTAACTTAATCTAACTGGATGTCCATTCGAAATAAGATTGGTTTATAAACAACAACATTGTGATAATTTAGTTTTGTACTGGCTACTTTGTACCAAAAACAAACTATGATCAGTGGTGGTTGGGTTAGTCACTTCTATTTATCAACTGGGGATGTTAAGCAATTTTTAGAATTTGATTATATCACTTGTTGCATTACATATATCTGGTCCATGCCAGGTAGAGGTTGTATGGACCAGTTGTTTGCATTGCAACAGGTGATTGAGAGATATATGGCAATAAAGAAGAACGCGTATTGTGCATTTGTTGATCTGGAGAAAGCGTACGATCTGGTGAATAGGAGTATGTTATGGAATGTCGAGAGAGTATGGTATGGATGCATGGTTAGTAAATGTAATTATGGCAGTGTATGGGAAGTAAAGCGTGTGTTATGTTGGATGGAGCTTTGAGTGAATTGTTTGACATTGAACAGTGTTAGACAAGGCTGTGTTTTGTCTCATTGGTTGTTTAATGTTTTCATGGACATGATAGATGCTTGTGAGAATGAAGGTGTACAAATAGACAATGTGAATGGGAGAGTGATGTTATATGCAGATGATGCAGTAAATTAATGGCTGAGAACGAAAGTGACTTGGAGAATGCGTTAAGTTAAATCGTTTGAACATGTCTGGTGACAAACAGAATGTATCTTTGTATAAATGTCTCCAAAATGAAGGTGATAGTTTTTGATGAGGACAGATCCGGAAATGCTTGTCAGATTATTATGAATGGAAAACTGTTAAAGCAAGTGAAGGATTTTGTGTATCTGGGCAGAATGTTTTGTTAAAATGGAAGAAAATCGACATATTGGCAAATGCATCTCGGAGAGTTGTTGGATGTATGTGGATTTTTGCAAAGAATGAAGTAGTATCGAAAGAAACAAATATGACTGTATATAGAAGTTTCTTAGTGTCAACATTGTTTTATAGATGTGAAGTGTGGGTTTGTCAGGAGAGAAAAAAAATAGCAAGGTGAATGCAGTTGAAAGGACATATCTAAGAAATGTATGTGGAAAAACTCGTATGGACAGATTCAGTAATGAGTGGTTGGTGAAGGAGTGCGGTTTGAAAGGAAATCCAATACGTCATTTTGAAATAAGCGTCTTATGTTGGTTTGGCTATGTTGAAAGGATGAATGTGGAGCAAATATTTGATGAACGAGTGTGTGGATCAAAAGAAACGCCTACAAACCCTAAAAGAGATTTTTTAAGTTAGCAACCACAAATCACTAGAATAGTCGAGCATAAATTTCTAAACACTGAAAGCCAAGTGGACTTATAACGTGACTGGGTGGAGTTGTCCGTCAGTTGAAGAACAAACAGGGGAGGAGGAAAATACAAATGTTAATACAATTTGTGTTGTGACCTCTCTTCCCCCTTAAACCCCGCATTCAATTACATCATTCAATTACCGACGATCCAGTCAATGCTCCTTTACCAGTTACCTTTCGTTGCTCGTCCATTTAGGTCTTGATGATCCAACCAAAACATGTGAATGTTTTGAATTACCAAAGTGGAAAATCTCAACTTTTAAACTATGTTTGCATGTTTGTTTATGTATAGGGTCATATAAAATAGTTTTGTCTTCATTCCAGTAAAAACCAAACTCGTGTCTTGTAAAGATATTATCAATATTTAATCCTAAGGGCAACATCTGATTGTCACTATCTCGGCTACTTAGACAGCCTCCTTAATACTCCCAGACCACAGTATTGGCTTAACAAATATCAAAATTGGTTATATAGTTGTAAACTTAGACTGATATTCATTGAGCAAGTAAATCACACATTTTTCTCTTCGTTTTTGATTTCATATAGAATTATGTGTAGAACCTTAAAAAGGGCATTACTGTTGTGTGTTAGTTGTGTGTAATGGATTTTTAGGGTCCATTAACTTGAGGTGGTTTCCCGCTCACGTTCATTGAGTGCCGAAGGACCTCCAGGTTTGAATCAGCATCTCCTTCTGAAGGCTAAGTCTGTTGTTGACGTCCACCGGTCCAATACAGGAAGCCAATCTGGGAAGTTGGCTACTCGAGTTGGGGCTTTCCTCCGCCTGGAAATAAGAAGAGTTGGCCTCAAATTCTTACAAGATAACATGTTGACTATTTGGTTATAATGGTGTCAGCTTGTTGAATTTTATTTTGATTTTGAGAAAGGTGTTGGCCTATTTTTGAGGCTTGTGAATTGTAGCAAAATAAAACGTTAAGACAGAAGTTAATTAAGAATTTTTTATTTATTTATTTAGCACCGCACCGCGTCTTACTACCCGTTTGGGTTATTGGCTTAATTATTAATTACGCTAATGGATTAGGGATCAGAAAAGTCAAATTTGGAGGAAGTGAACCCGCATTTGCGTGGAGGGAGACTGGAAAACCATTTTAGGAAAAAACCTACCATTTCACCCGACCGAGATTCAAACCTCGATATCTCCATCTTCGAAAATCAAGCTCAATACAAAACTAGCGTGTTAGCCAACTACACCACCAAGGCGGGTAATTTAAGAATATAGCTTATTTGTTTTTATAATAGAAATTAGAAGGAACCTAGGTTTAATGATAAAAGTCAGTTCCTAGGGAGCTTTAAATTTAAACAAATTTCCCACATTGCTTAAGTTTTCAAACTTGCTTGTAGTTATTAAAAATAAAATTAAACTAAACTACATTTACTTTTTTTTTAAAAAGCTCTAGGTTTTCCACATTTGAGAAGATTTTAAATTCATATTCCCCTTAATAGGTCTGTTACAGGTTCGACCAAAGTTTTGAAAACTAAAGATAAAGTAATAACAGTTATTTTATTCTTTAACAACTTTAAAATTATAATTGGTTTTGTTTGGAAAACGCATCAAGCCAATCATGTTAAATTGTATTTTTATGACTGCCTAGTGCCCATTATTAAAAAAAAAGTATTGTTAATACCTCTTTCAAATTCATGTATTTGGCTTATACTTAAATATAAAGCACTTAGCTTGAGTTGAGTTTGCAAACTGGTAAAGACGTTTTTTAATCGTGTCTCACTACATGTTTGTATTGTACACATACATATTAATGTGTTAGGGATAAGGAAGGTAGGGTTATAGACAGGGATATGGAGTTGGTACACCAAGCCTTCGACTTCTACTCAGACACTTTTATACTGTCAGACTTCAACGCCTTCAAAAATGGCTAATGTTTATTAATAATTAATAACAAATTTACTGAAATAAAATGCTCAAATACAATGTCTTAAGGCGAATCCATTGACTAGTTTGGAAGTTTTTTTAGCACCGCGTCTTAATACCCGTTTGGGTTATACACCTATGTACTAATTACACTAAAGGGTTAGGGTTTAAGAAGGCTTAATTTAGAAGAAATGCACCAACATTTGCTTGGAATGAGAGTGAAAAACCATTTAGGGAAAACACCTGATTTCCCTGTCTTTGGCAGTCTAGTCCAACACGAGAGTAAGCTCCAAAGTTATATTTATAATCTATACATGAATTCCAACTTGTTGATAAAGCTTTTTTTGATCAAAATAAAATATTTTTAATAAAAACTGTCAGTTTCTGCTTGACACACTAAGCAATAACCACTGAGCTCGATCCATATTTATCTCTCTTGTGTCCAGGGCCATTCTTCACTTATTACTTGAGGTAGTGAGTATGTGTGAGGATCCGACACCTTAACTCAGTTGGTAGCATGTCTCTCTATTGAACTAAGGGTCCTGGATTTGATTCCCGGCATGGTTGAAACATCTATCATTGGTGAAGTGTGGGTTTACCCTTTCACAGTGATGAATTAACGGTTGGGGACTGGATGTTGTGCCTGCCCTAGTTTTAAGTTAGATTGTAATGCATATGTAGCTATGATAGGCTTAGCGTGCCGGTAGTGGAAAATATATGGCTTGATTAAAAAACTGACTCGGATCATAGGCTGGAAACAGTAATGAATTCATATTTATACGCTTCGTTGAGGCATTTAAAAATCTGCTTACAAATCATTCAATCGTCGGCTTAGAGGTAAAACTCACTAAGTAGCATTTTCAATGTTTGGAAATTTGCTAAGTGAATGATGACTTACCTGTCAAAGAAGCTTTCAATGTTGAATTTGATGATTTCTTATTTTAAAAAAAATCTAGAGAAATATAAGTTTAAACATTAAATGACTATTTCTTCTTTAGAGCTGTGTTGAGGATACTTGAAATTACTTACTTTAGAGAAAGGCAAGTACTAATATTTCAATTAAATTAATTAGAACAGTTATATTTGTTCCTAATGCCTATTTGTAATTAATTTAGTTTTTAAATCCTGTATACATAATGTTACCTGTTACTCACCGTCCATAAGTTAGACGATGACTACGCGCATCTTACCACCCTTTCACCCTTGTGAGATACACTAATTACTCTGCACACAAAGGGGAAGGATGATTAGTTTTAATAAAATGTATCAGCGTTTACCTGTAAAGTATAACCACATTAAAATTACCCTTTTTAGAAGAGCGCATGTATCTAAAACAAATGTGTAAAAAACTCGATTACTACATACTTGAAAGTTGCAGAGCTACATTTATCCTTGTGGGCATTTTAGAAGTATGGGTATTAAGTAAACCAAAATTTCACAGTATGTGTTTTTACGAATATTTACTTAGCAACATATTTTTAAGTTCTTTGCAACATTTTTTAAAATGTAAAATACATGTGAAATAAAATGCAATTTAATCATCTCATGAAATCTACTAGATGGTCTTTTAATTGTGAAAAATGGTCAATTCTGTTAAATTAATGGGGAATTAATGGTTTCAAAACTATGTATTATTGTTTTCACACTAGCAGCAGATATCAGTTTTCTTTGCCATTGTTGACTAATATTTTTTTTTTTAAATTATCAATTATACTATTGAAATTCTCTTCTTAATAGTTCAATAACAATAGAAGTTTCCAGTCCGAGAAATTTTATTTCTCTCGACCAAATTCTATTGGTAAGTGAAGAAATAAAATAAGGGTTTGAAATAGCTTTTATAACAACCAAATTATGACCAAAGGAGATATTTAAAGATAAAGAAGAATTTTAGCTTTAATATTCTTATTCATAGGTTTCTTTCTAACACTTAAATTTGACTAAACTTAATTGCCATAAATCGGGGTGTTTATGTGAAATGGGGAAAATTTAAAATAAGAAGAAACAATATTTTGCATAGAGAAAAAAGTCACAAAGCCTAGTGGCACCATCTGAACTTGTCAAAGATAATTAAAAGTAGAGTTGGGTTCTTTAAATTCTTGAATCCTGAAGGAGATATAAGGATTTGAAAATGTTTTAATTCAATCTTAATTATGTACCCTCGGGGAAAAAATCGATTTTAATATTTTTAACTCTCATGTTGTATGTCAAGGCTTATTAACTGTTAAACTAAAGGAGTAGAGATAAGGAAGGTTGTAATAGAATAAATGCACACACATTATCTTGAAGGGAGTGTGTAAAAACCACCCTGAATTGCTGTCAATCCAGTCCATAGGGAAATTGACTTCCAGTTTGAAACTAAAGTAAGTTCGGCTACAATCAAGATCATTCATTGGGTGCGCTTCAAATGGACACGAGAAGAATAAAAGGGGGGGAAACAACCCAGGGCTGAAAAGGGTATAGTCAAGGTTAGATTTTGGTAAGTATAAATTTTGAAAGAATAATATATATATTTTATAGCACTTGAAAGCAAGGATTAGTATATTTATTAAAAACAAATTGAAAACAGAAAAAAATCCACTGTATTGTAAATAAATACATTATAATAAAGTATAATATTTGATTGGTTAAGGGTTCTAATTTTTAGAGGTGTGCGAGTTGGCATTAATTATTCACTTTGTTTCGAGTTTAAAGGAAAACATCAACCTTATTTTTCGAATTCAAATAGTATGAAGCATTATTTGTACTATAAATATTTCAAGTTGGATTTCTATACTAGATCCATCCATAAACCATAAATAAGTCAAACATATATTTGTTTTAGAATTACTTTTTTTTGTGAAAACATTTAAAATCACACAAGTTCGAATTTTTAAATAAATGTAAGTAAATTTTTTTTTAATTGGACAAAAGGAAATATTGAGGTACTCAATTTACTATGAAACATCTTAAAATTGAATAAAATCAATCATTGTAGGAATTTTCAAGAAAAAGATTGAAAATTCAGAGTTTTGACATTTGAGTTTTGTAAAAATTAGTTACTAAAACTCAACTCAAACTCGAATTCTTGAATACCTACTTTCATACCCCTAATAATTTTATTTTAATTCCTCAAATACTTACAGAAAACTCTTTAACACAATCATCTTGTTGATGTTCATTAGACTTAAATCAAGTTTAAGAATAAATTCACATTATTAAAAAAAAGTGCAATGATTATTATTTATCTTATATAATCTCAAATTATGTCACAAAACTGGTAATAGCTAAAATTGTCATATTGAAATATTCTAAATATTTACAAGACGCTAAATAACGATTGATTTTGAAAAATGCAATAATTATCAAATATCTGACATATTTTATACTAAATTAAGACATTAAATCCCAAACTCTACCTTGATTATACTACATAAGTATATTTGGAGCACATTTTAGAAAATAACACATTTTTTGTGTGGCCAACAATGATGCCATTTTACTATATTAGTCATTTTACAGGTAGAGAATTAAATATATCAAAATACATGAAAGTAAATAGTCACTTTTTCTAACTGTCAGATATGTCTATTTGTAATAAAATTGGTGTATTTTCCACAAAACTATATAATATTAAACATAAAATTGTCCGATTTTTATGTTTTAAATATTATGTAAAATATCTTAAATAATTCAAAGAATTTCTAAAAATGGGCCTATTATAATTTTTATTTTACAATTAATACAAAATGCAATGTTTAATCCAAATATATCTCCTAAAACTACACACAATTATTTAAGTTTCTTTATTTAAATGTCATAAATTTTATATAGCTTGTATAAAATGTCACATAGCAATAATAAAGAAAAACCATAGACATGGACATCCATTAGTGTTTATCTTTTAATCATTTCCTTTCTTCACCCACTTCAGTGGCCAAATGAACTAAGGCGTCACCAGGGTCGGACTGGGCTCTCCAAAAGGGCGCAGACCTTGGGATTTCAGAGGACATAAAATATTTCATTGAACTAAAAAAAGTGTATTTATTTATTGTAAATAACTATAGGAGTGCTAGTAGAACTCAATAATAATTATGAGTGCTTACTGCAAGGACTTCCAAAATAACATTTCTGCCCACTCAAAGAGTTGTTGTATATTGTGAATTGTATAGGCTATTTTTCATAAATATAATATACAGAAAAATTCATGGGATAGAAGAATTTATTTCACCACATTGTAAAAATATCTGGCATTTAAGGGGGAAAAAATTATACAAGATGATATACTATATTTTATTTAATTTAATTACAGTTATAGCTACATCTAAATATCAAATTCATTTAAATTTAAAAATGACACCTGTACACGAGAATAGAGCCAGGGTATTTGGCTTAGTTCACCAATGCTCTTACCACTGAGATATTGAGGAGTAGTTCCATGCTCAGGGTCATTCTTCACTCATATTTTAACGCAGAATCTGTAATGGACGTGTGAAAATTGTTAGCTACAATTAATAAATCAAATACCGCGAGATATCAGATAACACAGCCATCTTTGACTTTCTAGAGGTAGCACACAACAAGGCCTTAGCCAGGAGGGGAGAGCTGTCCCCCCACCCTCCTCAAAAATTAACGTTTATTTTTATAATACAGCCTTATTTACGGTTAAAACAATATTAAAAATTAAGACATGAGAAAATATATTTGCCACTCACCAGCATTTTGATGTTTAAATAACTTAAAAAATAGACAGACCATAAATAGACCGACTGAGCTATGGTGTTGGACTTGGTGAGTGCTAACGTAAATATATGTTTTGAAGGATTAGGCGTCAAAACGTAAGTTCGCCCGGGTGCAAAATTATGCTTACGGTGGCCCTGTAGTTAGGGTAAGTCATGTTTGTAATTTGACAACTAGAGGTGGTAGTGGTGGCTAATTTCAGCTCTCTTCAGGAGCTTCCGGCGGGAAGCACGTGTTCCTGTAGCGTCGCTTGGACAGTAGTTGGCGGGGTGAACTGTTTCTGAAATTGATGGGATATTAAGTGCCTATTAGTTAGAGCCCCGCGCATTAGCGGCCTTTCCGCAGTTGCTGGCTATTGCTTTGTATAGTCAATCACGCAATGAATGCGTAGCAAGCAGCTACTAGGCGATATCTCCCAAGGAAGCGTAGAGAAAATAAAAATAAGAAATTTTACGCGCACTTTATGGTGGAGTGTCGTCAAGAAAAGGGGAGGTTTAGCCATTTTTATCAAGAAAAGAGGTCAAATCATAAATAGTTTTTAATTATACCAGAATATCTGCGAAATCATTTGATGATCTGTTAGATATACTAAATGATTCAATCAGAAGACAGGATATACCCACGAGAAAGAGCAGTCATCCAACTTCTAGTTACATTGAAGTGAGAATAATTCATAAGGTTCCTCAAGAAAATATACCATACTATTTTATTTGGATCAAATTCGAACAGAATTAAAGTAATTTTGTTAAAAAAGAGAAATAAACATACTGGAGAGACAAATTCTATAAGCACACAGAACAAACGCACGTTAGATTGGAACAAGCGACTTCTAACGAGAGACTTATTGGTTTCGTCACGGATTGTACTGGCCGCTGTGTAATCGCCTGTAGGACGCGTCCGCCCATTACATTCTGTACAAACCACTGGCCGCGTGGCTTCTCTGCCGCGTGTGTATATCTCGTATTCTCAATGGCCGCTGTGTAATCGCCTGTAAGACGCGTCCACCCATTACATTCTGTACAAACCACTGGCCGCGCGGCTTCTCTGCCGCGTGTGTATATCTCGTATTCTCATTGGCCG
>CABEEJ010003149.1:0-13686 GCA_901482245.1 Timema douglasi
AATCCGAACCACGGTGGAGGCCTGGCATTCCTCACATTCACAAGATGTCTTGTCAGAGGTGAAAGAAGGGTTTGGTAATCAGATATTTAAACAGTAACAAATGTTTAAAACTCAATATTTTAGATTAATTAATAATTTATTTTCCCAAAAACTTAGTCTAGAATAGTTTTATCTAGTGCCACATCATACTAACCAATCGGGTTATACGCTTATGTATTAATTATACCAATGGTTTTATGGTTTAGGAAGGAGGCATTTAAAGGAAGTGTACCCACATTAGAGTGGAAAAAGAGTGGGGAACCGTTTGGAATAAATTACCCTCAGTACACTCCACTGAGACTCGAACCTCAACCTCTCTATCAAAGGCAGTCCAGTCTGAGAGTGACACCTTAGACTATGTGGCCACTGAAGAGGGTTACCTATGTATTGATATTTTCTCATAACGTTGCTAAAGTTTATTTGAATAACGCGTACAAGAAGAGCCAAGCGCAGTTTCTCCCGTTAATTCGGCACTGTGAGAATGGAAACCCTCATCTTATTAAAGATAGGTGACCTGGTGGTCTAGGGGGATAAAGTGTCAGACCTTTGTGCTGGCGGCCGGGGTTCAATCCTCGGTCCCGGCACAGATTTATCTGATTACCAAACCCTTCCTTCACCTCTATGCCAGGCCTCCACCGTGGTTCGGATTCCACGTTAAACTGTAGGTCCTCCATTTCATCTCACAATCACCCTACCTTTACACATTAGATTAAGTGCGTATAGCCCGAATGGGTAGTAAGCCACGGTGATAATAGTAATAATATTAAAGATACATTTTTCTACAACGCAAGGAATTCAACCAGTGAACTTTGGCTTAGCAGGCTGACATGCCATGAATATGTCCATTATGCTGATATATTCAATCGTTTTCAAAAATTAAACGTTAAATATCTTAAAAACTCTACTAAGTGGCTCAAGATATAAGGCGTCACTATCATGATAGACTCGACTAATACTGAATGGGAGATCGGGGTTCGATCCATTGAGTGAACTGAGGGAGGTTTTCCCTAAATGTTTTTCCACTCTCCTTCCACGCAAATACGGGTACACTTTCTATCAATTAAATCTTCCTAATCCTTAAATCGTTGGTGTAATTTGTACACAGGCGTATAATCCAAACTGTTAGTAAGACGTTGTGCTAAAAAAAGTAGACTAATATATATATGAACAATTTTATAAAAAATCAGTAGTTGCGCTACCAACTTAATTCTTCTGGACTGTTGTCAAATGGGGCAAGACAAGTCATCCTGTAGATCCCGCTTGGGGACTCGAGGAAATCTCGTGTTATTCCCAAACAACTCTGGCAGAGCCAACTTTTCAGGAAATTGGTTGGTCGGACTCTGGAGCCATTCTCCCCACTCGACTGTTATGACGGGGTCAACGTTGAAAGAGGGGGGTGACAGGGGAGGGGGAGGGGATAAAGTAGCCGTCCACAAACTGCCCCTGAGGCAAGAAGTTTTCGATGTATTCTCTTCTTCTTATTCTTCTTCTCGAAAGCTATTAAGTTTATATCTGGCTCGTGGTAACCACAGGCGTTATCGACATCCTTCGCGGTCCCCTCCCCCAACCAACCACTCTGCACTGCCATGTTTACACCTCTAGGGAGAATATCACCAAGTTCTAGAGACAAAACACCTTATAGAGGACCGGCTTCGGTGGCCGAGCGGGCTAAAGCAGTGTTTATCAAAGGGTGGTCTGCAGTCACCTATAAAAGGGTCCACAGGATATCAAGGAGTTTAGTAGTAGTAATAATAATAATAATAATAAATTAAAACCAGCTTTGGTGGCCGCGTGGTCTAACGCGCTACTCTCGTAGTAGATTTGACTGCCGATGACGGGGGAGATCGAGGTTCGAATATCATTCGGATACACTAAGGGTATTTTTCCTAAATGATTTTCCACACTCCCTCCACGCAAATGAGATTACACTTCCACTTAATATAGCCTTCATAAGCCCTAAAAATATTAACGTATTTAGTAAATAAGCATATAGCCCAAACTTAACGGGTAGTAAGACGCAGTGCTAAAAATAAAAAAATTAACTAAATAATGTTGATCACATAATATAATAAAAATATTTTAAATGAAAAAGATTTTATATTTAATTTATTTGTGGTGTTTAACGTGCACTTTTTGAACCCATTGATTGTATCAGTACATGCCATATACGAGGAATTGAAACAGGGACCCTTAGTTTAATAGACAGACACGCTAAATACTGAGCTAAGGTGTTGGACCGAAAAATATTAAATATGAAATATTCATACTATACTGTAGTTCTTTCATCAGGAGACACAAGTCATGTGGATAGGGTAGTTTGTAGCAAACTAAGGTCAACAAACCTGAACAATATTTATTTACTCTAGATAAAGATGTTTAGAATGTTAAAATAATCAAAACAACAATTAATCACTAATTTAATCTAACTATATAATATATTTCTTAAATGTATCATTTATTGACTTAATTTTCGTCTTGTGTTTGTAAAATGGAATTGCCTGGAAATAATGTTTTTCCTGGATACATTTCAATACACCCCCAAACCTCCAAACCCTAACTCCAGCTATTCCAGGGCCCATAATTTCCACTTGGTGGCCCTATATCCCCAAAATTTGAGACACTAATCTAAGTTATCACTTTCGCCATATACCAGACTGCAGATGACCAGGGAATTGGGATTCAAATATCAATCAAATGTACTGATGTTATTTTTTTCCTAAATGGTTTTCCACTCTCCATTCATGCCAATGTGAATATACTACTTCAAAAATACAGCCCTCCTCATCCGTAACATATTAGCGGATTTAGTAAACATACATATAGCCCGAAAGGTTATTAAGACGCAGTGATAAAAAAAATTGTATGAATAAATTACTTCACGTTTTCAAATTTACATTAAAAACCATAAAAAATTGTATATCCAATTGAAATGTCCCCTTTAAGGGCTATAGTAAATAAAACCGTTCGTATATATCAAAATAATATGAGAGTTAAGGCCTTTTTATTACAGGATTTTTGTTTTTTATCATGAATATATTCCCAGACAATAGTAGCTGAAAGCAGTGGCTTGGCGGTAGGCGGAGAGTGAATTAATTACGAAGAAAAGTTTATCTATGAAATCACTTCAATGGTGGCTGGCTCTCAACAATAATTAGGGTCTAATTTTGTGTACACAATAAAGCTCTCATATTCCATCTTAATAACTTCCCATTCACATAGTCCATATTTTCGCAAAATTATTAACCCTTTCACGCCTATTTGATGAAAACCGTTTAGAAGGATTATGTCCCGTTTGGTAAACTTTAATAGTCATTTAGGAGACCTTCAGGTCTAGGGGTAAGGTGTTGGACTTTTGTGTTGGGGGTCCGGAGTTCAGTCCTCGGTGCCGGCACAGATTTATCTGATTACCAAACCCTTCCTTCACCTCTGACAAGACGTGTATTAATCACATCTTGTGAATGTGGGGAATACAGTGGTTCGGATTCCACGTTAAACTGTAGGTCCTCCATTTCATCTCACAATCATCCTATCATTACACATTAGCGTAAGTGCGTATAATCCGAATGGGTAGTAAGACGCGGTGCTAATAATAATAATAATAATAGTCATTTAAATAAAGTAATGAAAAATTATGTCTTAAATCGGGAATTGAACCCTTATATTGGTGTGCCAAAGCACTGTCCCTAAGTTATCTAGAGTTCTTTCCTTGCTCATGGCATTCTTCGCTCATATTTTAAGGGAGAGTCTGTAAGGGTATGTATGTATGTAATATGTAATACAGTTGAATAACTAACAATTATTCATGTAATCTTATAGTGTGTAGTAGTATTATTATTATTTAATTAAAATAATGCATCGGAGGTACTGATACTCACATTCAAATTACTTATTAAAGTAATAATAATAATAGTAATAATATTAAAAGTGTTCACTTATTGTATAAATGCTATAGTCGTAGTATTACATAATTTTGTACTTTAAGGTGTGGGTATGCAGGGAACGTTTTTGCAGTGTTTATAGCAACACTTTTTTTATTAAAATAAATCAAATACTGCTTCAGTACAAACAAAGATTTTAATTTTCTTCACGTGATGATATCAACAATTGTTGAATATGTCTCAAGTGTGTCCTGGAAATTAATGAAATTTTTTTCTCTTAGTTTAATAAGTTTATCATCTATTGGTACTATGCTTATGACAGATATTCAACTGTTGATATCAGCATGTGAAGAAAATTGAACTCTTAAGTTTATATAGAAATACAATTTTATGTATTTTGAACAACAAAAATGTTTTGTTGTAAAAACTACAAAAGAAACAACTGATATTTTTCGCATTCCACACATCCCCACCTTAAGCATGTCTCCTTAATGCTTTACTAATACATTGGTTTACATTTGTTTCTGTTTGTGTTTGAATAAAAAATCATTAATTTAAACCAATATCTGAATTTGGGGACAAGTAGTCTTAGGGTAGTGCTAATATATCTTGATTCACTGGGAGAGGTCTGGGTTTGAACCTAAGTTGAGTTTACTAAGGATGGCTTTTATTAAATGTTTCCAACTATTTTTTCAGCACCCCTTCTTACTTACTACCCGTTATGGTTATACGCTTATATACTAATTACTCCATTGGTTGTATGACTTAGAAAGGTCATATTTATAGGAAGTGTACACGCGTTTGTGTGGAGGGAGTGTGAAAATTCATTTTGTAAAAAAGTAGCCTCAGTACATCCGACTGAGATTCGAACCTCAACCTCCGCGTCAGCGTCAGTCAATTCTACTGCGAGAGTGGCGGGCTATACCACGTGGCCACTGAATCTGGTTTATCAAATATTATTTAAAAAAAATATTGTTAAATAACATTTAAATTCTATCTTAATCCTCACCTACTCACTAACGTAGTTAAAAAAATGCGCACTAAAAAAAACACTACGTTAGTGAGTCTCAAAGTAAGGAGTGGTTTTAATCAAAAGTTTAGACCTAGATAAATTGCTCTAGAAATATATATACATAAGGAATATAATTTAATAAATTAAGCCGTTATTAAGTTTGTGGATGTATTGAGTGAAATTACAAGTCATATAAGTAGCCCATTGGACCCATGGGAACAGTACTCTGATTGGCTGTCTAGATCACGTGACCACGCCCCCTCGCTCTCTGATTGGCTGTTGGCATTCCCCTTCCCTCCCCCTCTCCCCTTCTATGTAGTAATAGGTTATCCGTGATGAATGACGCCCGTTTGGTGACTATGAATAGATCGTGACCGTGAATGATGCCACTACCCTCACCTGCAATGGGTTTTCCCTGGTGACGTCATCGATGTGTCGCAACTCTGATGGCTCATACCTGGCACCAGTTTGGCGGCTATGAATAGATCACTACCTTGAACGATGTCGCAACCCTCAACTGCAATGGGTTTTCCTTGGTGACGTCATCCCTCTGTCGCAACCCTGATGACTCATACATGGTGCTAGTTTGGTGGGACGACAAGACGAGTTGTGACAGGAATAGATCGTGACCCTGAACCAGTTATGCCATTGACCCTTGCAATTCTCCCCAGGCAAGGGGTTTTCGCGAAGTCGAAATCATTGCGTGTTATGTCGCAACCCTGATGACTCAAACCTTGGTGGCTAGGAATATATCATGATCTTGAAACCGTGAGGTAGTACGCGAGGTCATTGAACCTGGTAACCTGGGTTTTCCCCATTACGTAATCATTGCGCGTTATGTCACAACCCTGATGACTCATACCTTGGCAGCTAGAAATAGATCGTAACCTTGAAACTGTAAGGTCATTGACCTTGGAAACCTGGGTTTTCCCAATGACGTAATCATTGCGTGTTATGTCGCAATCCTAGCGCTAGTCTGGCGGGTCAACAAGATGAGTTGAGACATGAATAGATATTGAGCTCATACCCAGGCAACGGGTTTTTCCTATTACGTCATCGCTCTGTCGCAAACTTAGCCGGTAAAAGCTATAAATAGTGGCACTTGTTTTGAAATCCTTTCATTTTATAACTTGTCTTCGAGTGGTAAACAAGCAAACTGGGAGTGATTTCACTTCACTGACGGATCTGGGCGAGTAAATGTGATTTTCTAACAGGTACAGTGATTATTTATTTGTTGTTAGAACAAAGTGTATACATTTAATTTATTTAAAAATCACAATAAACCATAGCAGAGTTAATTAATTTATAATAGGTCTATGATAATTAAAACTATATATAATTTGAAAGGGTCTAAGCAGGGATTTTTTTGGATGACATTTTGGGTAAAGTTATGCCTGAACAAATGTTTATTATATTCAAGGATAGTATATTGAAAAAACCTGATTCCTAGCTATAGTTAAATAGTAATATACTAATGGCTGAATATGATTTTAAAATCGTATAAAAATGATTTGTTATAATAAATTAAATAATGTATTACTTATTTAAGATTAGTTTATTGAATACATTTATTAAAACCCATAAAATTATTTGAGGGTAGTTTACTACAAACTAAATTTTATTTAAAAGATGTATTGAACAAGACTTTATTATATTTAACATAATAATGTGTTTCTTGAGGTTAGTGTTTAAAAATACCGCATTGCCATCAGTTCCGGGAGATCCCCTTCACGTATGAAATATATTGAATGATCAAGTATAAATGTAACAGAAAACAATACATTTAAAAAAAATTTTGTTGTTGAATTAAAGCCCTTTTGTACGTTTTGAAAGTACCTAAACATCTGTTTCTCACCGCTAAAAAGCGGTATATTTTTAATCAATGCGAATCGATCTACAACGGTCACCAAACTGAACAGGGGTAATATTGGTAAAGCTTGGCCTTTGGCCGAGGATAGCCATTACTGTGGAGCTTTTTAGTACAAATACCAAGAACAGGCTAACGCTTCAAAGTGAGATGTGTGTTATCATAATGTACATAATGACCTGGACGAGCTAGCGCCACTAATTGTCTAAGATTCACTTAACACTCTGGAGAATATTATAAATTCCAGCCATACTGAATATCAAACTAATCTGTTGCGTTGTATTTTTTTAGAGAATTCGCTGTGTGGAGATCCGCAGACATACGGGGATCTGATCGCCCTCGGTGTCTACATGGAAGAATTGAACGCAAATGGTTGGTAATTGCTGGCCAATGAAAGACCAGAATTGTAAGAAAGAATACTTAGCTTTTAAAAGTAAAAAATATTGCACCATGCAAAATTATTTAGAAAAATGAATAATGTGCCAAATTGGTGGGTTTTCCTTAAACAAAAATGGGAATTTTCAGTTTTGTGTGTTATAAATGCTAAACGGTAAATATATTATTTTAAGATTATTTCCTTGTTGAAATATTATTGTGAAGGGATTTGAGGACCCTCGTAGTCTCACCGCAAAAAGTAAGCCGGTGGTTATTTTGGGGTATCAACACAGTGACGTGTTTAACCAAGAGAAATTCCTTTCGAACGACACCGAACTTAGAGTTATGTTGGTCCGTTCACGAGACGAGTTTAGTCTTATGGCAGTCCCTGAGCTCCCTCACTTTAAGGTTCATATCGCCGAAGCCAGCCTTCTAGTTCAATGTGTCAAAGTAGCACATTCTATACTGTTGTCAAATGCCAAAGCATTAAACGTCAGTCCCGCAAAGTAACCCATCACCTGCGTCGAAGTAATAACATTCAATATTCCTACAGGCGTGCAAGGTAAATCACTGGATAACGTATTATCCAGACAGTTACCCAAACGATGCATCGTTGGACTTGTATCAAATACTACGTTCAATGGAGACGCCACCAAGAACCCGTTCAATTTCCAACCTACGGCATGAACCATTTCTCGCTGTACATGGACGGGGAACAAGTAACGTCGAAACCTCTATAACCCGATTTTTCAAACGGCAAATATGACATGTCCTACCACACACTGTTTTTCTGAATGGGTATCCACTTCATTAACGAAGGTAGCGACATCACACAGGAAACTTTCCCTAAGGGATATCATTTCATGACTTTCGATCTCACATCTAATCTGTCCATCCACATTACATCGCATTGGAATTTGACGAGACATGACTATCTGAACATCGAAGTGAGCTTCACCAGAGCACACACTGAAACCATCAACTGTATCGTGTACGGGTAGTTTGCCAATCTCATCACCATTGACAAGGACAGAAACGTCTTGACCGATTATGGGAGTTGATATAAATGGCTTCCCCCTTTCCACCATCATTTAAGCCATGGACGTCATTGTGGGTTTTCATACTTCATACACGACGGAAGTTTATCTTCAAGAAACTGAGTGTTTTATCTATATGCGGTACATTACATCAACATTGGGTGTTAAAACCCCCATACGCTATCGGGGAACTTTCCACCTATGCCAAAAAAGCTGACTATATCGTCAACAATCTGCACGGTATTCCCTGGGATAGCGGTTATGTAGATTACAGCCTGCTCGAATCTCTCATCTCCCGTGCCACAACGCGTGCAGAAACCGTCTACGTCAAGGGGGCAGAAAAGAAAAAGATTCTAGTCAAATACACGTCTACACCCATCGTAGATCTGTACGACATAGGTTGTTAATCTTTGGAAACTCTTAAATTGGGCTGTACCATGTGCATTGCACATAGTTCTATATGGAATTTCTGTTCGGCCTCCATCGTTTGGGGACTTTGAGATTGGATGATTGAAAATGGACTCGCACATCATAAGACTTGCGCTGAAAACAAGCCTTTGGGTCCGTTCTGTACGGTCGGGTGTTTTCCATGCTTATCAAGTACCCACAAGAATAGCTTGACCTAACGCTCTCGTCATAAACACGGATCCACACACCAAACCAGGGACGCATTGGGTCGCCCTATTTATCGACAAGAACTGCCTGGGATAATACTTTGACATCTATGGTTTCCCCACCCAATTTGATCGACACACTTGTTGTTGATGTATGCGACACGCTATTGGAATCGTCGGATGTCATCGACCTAGAACAACCTACGGTGAAAACGCACTTCAGAAACCTATATCTTATCAGTGCTACTTACTATACACGTCAGTTCGTTGGTTTGGACTATTGCATGCTGGATAGTGAACTAAAAACAATTTTACTAATACATTTAAGAGACACTGTGGAAAAACGTATAAACGAATATATGCGTCATTCCTGTAAAAGTGTATAATTTTAAAACCTTTACTGTATAGTAAATATATATTTGTAATATATTTGTTTTATTCACTGTTTGTCCCTTATGAGTCCCAACTTGTCTTGTCTGCCCGCCAAACCGGTACCAGGGTTGCGATGACGTCATAGAAAATAAACGTTTCCTGGGTTAATTACCTCAATATCTAGTCTTGTCTTAACTCGTCTTGTCAGGCCGCCATACTGGCGCCAGGTTTGCGATATAACACGCAATGATTACGTCATCGGGAAAACCCTTGTTGCAAAGGTCAATGTCTTCACGGTTTCAAGTTCACGATCTATTCCTGTCTCAACTCGTCTTGTTGGGCCACCATATTGGTACCAGGGTTACGACATAGCCCACAATGATTACGTCATCGAGAAAATCCCAGTTGACAAGTTCAAGGCCCTCACCGTTTCAAGGTCACGATCTATTATTGTCTCAACTCGTCTTGTCGACCCACCAGGCTGGCTCCAGGGTTGTGACATAACACGCAATGATTACGCCATTGGGAAAACCCAGGTTGCCATGGTCAATGACCTCATGGTTTCAAGGTCACGATCTATTCATAGCTGCCAAGGTATGATTCATTAAGGTTGCGACATAACACGCAATGTTTACTGATTTGGGAAAACCCATGTTGCCAGGTTCAATTACCACGCGTACTATATCACTGTTTCAAGGTTATGATCTATTCATAATCATAAAGGTATGAGTCATCAGGGTTGCGACATAATACGCAATGATTTCGACTTCAGGAAACCCTTTGCCGGAGGAGAGTTGCAAAGGTCAATGACATCACTGGTTCAGGGTCATGATCTATTCCTGTCTCAACTCGCCTTGTCGTCCCGCCAAACTAGCGCCATGTATAAGTTATCAGGGTTGAGACAGAGTGATGACGTTACCAGGGAAAACCCTTTGCAGGTGAGTGTTGCGACATCATTCAAGGTCGTGATCTATTCATAGCTGCCAAACTGACGCCAGGTATGAGTCATCAGGGTTGCGACAGATCGATGACGTCACCAGAGAAAACCTATTGCAGGTAAGGATTGTGACATCATTCAAGGTCACTATCTATTCCTAGCCACCAAACGGGCGCTAGTCATCAGGTAAAACCCATTACCACATAGAAGGGATAAGAGTGGAGGGAGGGGGAATGCTAGCAGCCAATCAGAGAATAAGGGGGCGTGGTCACGTGATCTAGACAGCCATTCAGAGCGTTGTTCCCATGGGTTCAACGAGCTACTCATATATTTTAGATTTTTCATCAACTTGTGTTCGGTCCAGTTGATGGTTCATTATTAATTTTATGTTAAATATTCTTATCTGAAAATATGTTTCTCACCAGCAGTAAATCATATACATATTTTTTTACTTGTAATTTCACTTAATTTATCTACAAACTTGATAACGGTTAAATTTATTAAATTAAATTCTGTATATATATATATATATATAAATAGATTGCTCTAAATAAATATATATATATTTAGAGCAATCTATCTAAGTCTTAACTTACAATCTTTTTTGTCCCAACGTCTTACTACCGGTTCAGGTCACACGCATAATAAAGTATTATTAGGGATGATAAAGGTTGTGTTTTTGAAGAGGTATACCCACATTGGATTGGATGGAGAGTGGAAAACCATTTAGGAAAAATCTAACCTAAGTACACCAAACTTATATTCAAATCCTAATTCTCTGGTCATCTACATTCTGGTCTATGGCGAAACAAGAAGAAGAAGATGTACCCATGATTGCGTGGAGGGAGGCTGAAATTTAATTTCACAAAATAAAAAATCTCAGTACATCACACCCGGGATTAAAACCCCAATATCCCTGTCATCATCATTCCAGTCTATTATGGAAGTGGCGTCATAGACCATGTGATCAGCAGTGCGTGATTATAAATACAAGAACAATGGTGGATAATAAATACAAATTACTAAATTCTAAGACAAAACCTATTGCAGATAATCTAATAAAATTTATCAGATTATCTCCAATCCAAACATATTAATTTTGGAATTTAATTTCAACGCACTTATCCCTATCGGTTGATGCACGGAATAAGCGTCAAGATCATATAGCCTGATGTGCTGGATATGGGGATGTTTGGGTTCAAATCTTGGGAAAAAGGTAGTGGGTGCATCTAGCTATGATTTTTCCTATGTCTCCACGAAAAATGTGGGTACATTTATTTTATATTATATCTTCCTCGATCCTAAACCATTATGAGAATTCCTTGTACGTTTAGAAATACGTATAACATAAATAAATAATTCCATTGCACTCCAGGCTGTCCTCAGATAAGGTTCTTTTCCTTACGTTGTCACAGTTCCCATGGTGTGTGTAGGGGGAATGGGGGTAGATCTTTATAATCCATAAAGTGGAGGATGGCGTGGTGGTTATTGCAAAGGAACCAACCGCGTCACCGCGTCTCATAGTACTTTTGGTCGAGAGTTGCTGCTCACAGCGAATTGCCTCTCGTTCCACAAACATTCTCACAAACAATCGTGTTGCCACTCCACTCTACTGATGTTCTTATACTAGGCTACAACCTGTGAGGGGATTGCAGTCTTAAAACAGGTTAACAACGTTGTCACTTTTCACAGTACTTCGTCTCGAGAGTTGCTGATCACAGCGAATTGCCTCTCGTTCCACAAATATTCTCACAAACAGCCTTGCCATTCTGCTCTTCTCATCAATAATCATCATCAAATAATTCCATCCTGAGGCCAGGTCATTTTTGTATAGTGACTCCATCTCCCTATATACTTCCACCATTCTTCCTCCTCTAAATGCTCTCATTCTTCTCCTATAGTTTGCACACTTTTCTGTAATATGCTCCTCCCATCTCTTTATTGGCCTCCTTTGAAGTATTTTTCCTAAATACTTTTAATTTTTTTACATTTAGCAAAACGTCTTACCACCCTTTCGGATAATATGCTTAAGTACTATTTACTCTAATAGTTTAGGAATTGGGAAGGTTGAGTTTATAGGAAGTGAGCCCACATTTTTATGTGGGAAGAGTGGGAAACCATTTCAGAAACACCCCCTCCCCATTTCACCTGAGCGAGATTCGAAGCTCGACCTCCCCGTCCTCGGTAGTTTAGCTCGACACGAAACAAGTGCATTAGCTAATTACGCCACCGAGGCTGGTCCTATATACTTCGTTTTCCTTAATTTTCTTTGTCATTTACTCCTTCTCCATCCTCATTACATGTCCATACCATGTATTACTTTCTTCGTAATCTCGTGTACTCCCACTATTTGCCGGATAACATCATTCCTAAACATGCTTCTCTTCATGACAGCTAACAGGATCCTTACAAACTTTCCTTCATTGAGGTTCTTACACCGAGCTACAACCTATGAAGAGACTGCAATATTAGAGTAGGGTATAAACTTTGTCAAATTATTTATGTTTTAACAAAAAAAAAGTCTTATATTTATGTGATTACGAAAAAGTGGTTGATAAAACTATTTTTACCCCAAATTTTACTTACCGTCAATTTCTCATGTATTTAAATTACACTAGTTAAGTAACTACCATAGAGAGAGAATTTAAATGAAATGTAAATGTATTTGCTTAGAGGTATTGTGATAAACAATTTAGAAACAAATAGCCTTAAATTCAAGCCCTGAAGTATTGGTCTAGACCTGTGATAGCCTCTGATTCATTGACTGATCATTGATTAAAACAGCCAATAAATATAATGGCATTAACAGACAAACTTTTTAAATGAAGAGAAAAAGTTGTCATTAAATTAGAGGACTACTTTGACAGATATTTAACAACTGTTGATATCACCATGTGAAGATAATTAAACTGTAGGTTTCTACTAGACTAATATTTAATTTATTTGCTCTAAAAACGGGGGGAAAAAAACAACTTTTTCTTGCGTTTTCTGCATCCTCATTTCAATAAGTTTTTGAAAATCAATTCATAACAGAAGTTGCAGATGTCTTCATATGCACTTATTGACTAGGCTGGTTTTGAAATTTGATTGATTCATCCAAGCAGATTTATGGAGAAGCGCGGATAGAGCGGAGATGGTTTTTACAGGTGTAAAGTGACCAGCGTATTTCAGGCCGATTGCTTCTGGTTGTTCAGAGCTCGCCAGGTGAAAGTTTTTCAGTTCTGCTCTTGTTTGTTAGCAATCGTGTGAATGTAAAGTAAGGGGCCCCAAATTACAACACAAAATGTATATAGGCCCATACTATAAAAAAATGAGTTAATGCTGTGAATTATTTTACTCAACTCCATGCCAATCTCATTTTCTTAAAGTGTACATGCAACTCCAACTGTGTAGGCTCCTTATAGAATTACTAATAAGATTGTAGTAACGATAATAACATGGAGGGAGATCTACTGTTCACAGAACTACTAGTAAGACTGTAGTAACAATAATAACATGGAGGGAGCGAGGTCTACTGTTCACAGAACTACTAGTAAGACTGTAGTAACAATAATA
>CABEEJ010003149.1:15287-35733 GCA_901482245.1 Timema douglasi
AACTACTAGTAAGACTGTATTAACAATAATAACATGGAGGGAGGTCTACTGTTCACAGAACTACTAGTAAGACTGTAGTAACAATAATAACATGAATGGAGTGAGGTCTACTTTTCATTGAACAAATAGCTACTCTACTAAATATATAATTATGGTCCCAAAATGGAGCTACGCGTGGAGAAAAAAATGCATTACCGTGGCTTGTTAATACTTCTTCTCCTCTTCTCTTGGTTTATATCTTTACAACTCCATTACCGAGATCCTTCCCTCCCTTGTCGCGAAAAGAGCGTAAAATGAACATTCCTTTGAGTAAATATCAGCCGAGCTATATTTAGTAATGACGCTGCTTTACCTGGGTATCGACCCACTACCGGTGATGAAACAATGGGTTGAGACTGGTGGTGGATTCCATTATCTTGACAACGAAGATTTTATACATCCTCAGGTTGATAAAATGACACCCCCTTGTACTTTCCAAACAATGACAACTTTATTTTGCCCAAGCCCCCAAGTGAGTTTACAAATCTGAAATTAAAATCTACCTTTTTATTTTCCTGAGTGGAAACTTTATCCTCGTTATAAATAATAGGAGGAAAGGAATACTATCTTACCTACAAAAACTTATTTGCATAGATTAAAATTTAAATATTATGTTACTTATCCACGTAACTAAGTTATTAGATTGGACAACAGCAGTAACTTCATGTATACTTGGTTCGATCCCAACTAATATAGACTAAAATATTTAATACCTGGATATGTTTTCTTACCATTATTTAAAAAGTTAATAAATGAACTTTGGTGCTCAAATTTTCTAAGGCTTCTTTTGCAATTAACTCTTATGCATATGACGAGATATATGGATTCAAATCCTAGTCTGAAGTACTGAAGATAGTTTTTCCTAAATAATACTCCACTATATATTTTTAGCACCGAATCTTACTACACCTTTAGGTTATACGCTTATGTATTAATAACTCTAATGTGTTAAAGATGAGTAATTTGGAATTAACAGGAAGTGTATCCACATTTGAATTGAGGAAGTGTGTAAAATAATTTAGAAATAGCCACCCTCAATACAGTAGACCGGGATTGGCCCCCAATCTCCCCATCATCGAGAGTCCAGTCTGTTGCAGGAGTGACGCCTTAGATCATGCGTCCACTGAAGTGGCGTTTTAAACTAGTATTTGACGTGAATGTAGGTACTTTTATTCCAAATTCATCCTGACTTCTTAACCTTCACACGTTAGCGTGGTTGGTACATTTGTGTCAAGTCCGGACGTGGCACTAAAATACAAATTAAAATGTAATTTTTTTAAAGGTGACCTGGCGGACTAGGGATAGGTGTCAGACTTATTAGAATGGGGTTCGAGGTTCTATCCTTGGACCCGGCACAGATTTATCTGATTGCCAAACCCTTCCTTGACAACTGACTAGACGATTATTAAGCACAACTTGTGAATGTGTTGATAGCCAGGCCTCCACCGTGGTTCGGATCCCACGTTAAAATGTAGGTCCCTCATTTCATATCACAATCACCCTACCATTACACATTAGCGTATATGCGTACAACTCGAACGGGTAGTAAGACGCGGTGCTAACAATAGTTTTTTTAAAGTTTATAAAAGGTTTATCCATGAATAATAGCCATACGGAAAGTTGTTTAAATAAAACTTACACCTATCAAAGTGAATCCTTGCTGCATTTGGATTATTTAATTAAAATCAACCGTAACAGAGTACAATTCAACTTTAAGGGTGGTATTAAACTGTATAATTTATTTTACAAATACGGTTGAGTCTCAATTATTCAACATAAAAGGTATCAACAGGTTGTCGGATAACCAAAATGTTTGATAATATGGAAACAAGGGATGGTGCTAGAATGAAATAAATCAAATTTAAATTGAATTATAGAATATATATGAAATAAGGATTATTAACAATACCTCATAGTATAAATAATGAAATAAATTACATAACTATTATTTCATTCGTGTGAGCAAAGCAAAGGATTTAAAATAAGTTAAACGCAGCTTTTGTTATATACTGTAGTAATGAAAAATGAAAAAATCACTGTTTAAAAATTTGTTGATTAAATTTTATTTACATATTTTTTTCTCTTTCATTCCGTGAGCTCACATCAAAATATTGTGTATTATCATACTATTATAAAGCCACATGGCTGACTCACTAACTGACATTAATGTTTACCCACTTCCAGATGAGCTAGAATCTTGAAATTTGGCAAACTTAGAGCTTCTAGCCTGTAACCGACGGGAATATCACAAACAGTTAAAAATTTTATAACATTTAACCCCCGAAAAAAATTCAAAATTGCGTAGCTACTTAAAAGTCAGTGCAGACCTATCTTTGAAGGTCTATTTTGGCTAAACGTTAAGACATCAAAAAACTGTTCTGGAATTTTCATTAGTTTACATCCACTTGCAAAGAAAATTCACTGGGGGTTTGGGGGTGGAGTACCCAACGAGCAAAGCTAGTTATATATAATTCTTATGTCTAGATATCTGATTTCATAAATCCCTCAGGGAGACCTTATGTAAATCCCAGATACCAAGTTTTAGCCAAATCTGTAGAATAGTTTCGGCTCTAGTCCGAGGTACAGACAGACAGACAGACATACAGACAAACAGACAGACGGAATCGCAAAAACAACTTTTTCGGTTTCAGGGGGTCATAAAACGTCAAAATTTAATAAAATATTAATTTTGATTTTTTTGACAATCAAAATACTTCTCTTTCCAAGGTGTCGAGAGAACGTAAGAAAAACAACACACATTCTATAACCCAATTGTGTAGTTTGTTTCTTCATATTTGTCGATCATCTGACCATTGAATTTCCGACATTCTTTTTAATCCAATATATATACCAGGAGACACAAGTAACTTAGATAAGGCAGTAAGTACCAAACTTAGGTCAACCAATTTGAATAACAATTATTTATTCAAAGTTATGTGTGCTATAATGTTAAAAAATAATCAATACATATATATGTCAGCTAGAACAAAATGTTGGATATTCGACGGTCGGATAATTGACAAATCCGATATACATGTATATATATATATATATATATATATATATATATATATATATATATAGGCTAANCCAATCGCGGCCCCACACACCACGACATCTTGTAGCACGGCAGCAGAACATACCACAGTTAATAGTAAACAACACACCAGTACATCTAGAAATGGGAATACATTCTGAGGGTCATCATTAACGGTCCTACATCACATAAAGTTCTTGCCATTATTAAACGTGCAGTGCCACAAGCCTAACTCCTATGTAACTTGTTGTACATGCATGCTTGCACAGCTTTGCTCTCCCGGTGCTGTACGCCGAAATTTTGAACACAATTTAATGGTATTAGCATATTTTTCCGGATGTGACTGTAAAGGGATTTTATATTACTTTTGGTCCAATCAAGCTATTTGCGCAGTTTTGGCTATGAGTATGAGTACATAGATTACCGAAACATTTCGGCAACATCTAAAAGAGCTTTCTTCTAAACCCCGTTTTTTGATAAAAGTAGTGACGGGAAATAACCAAGACTGGACTTATATCTCCTACTACCCAACCATCACATAATAATTATTATTTTGTTTCATTCGTTATAATAAGAACCTTAAATACCGTTGTCATAGCTTTGGGTGTGACTAAACCTGTGTTTTTTTAAAAATTAGGATCTAACTATTCATTCACATGAGCTGTACTGTAAACTTGGACTTTAATTTTTCGTTGTTAATTTTGAATTTTTAAATTGTTGTTTATGTACTTTTAGACTTGTAATCAACTTATATTTTTTAACTAACTGTTTGACGATGCTATCTTAATATATGTTATTAATTTTTTTATATGACACTATGTTATAATTTTAAGCACAATTCAACCAGACATTTAAATCTAAAGTCATTCAATTTTCATTCTAAATGTTTTTTAAATTAATATATTTTACTTATTTATAATATTAATGGGTGCTTATCTTGGGCTGTATCTGAGTCCTAGCCACAATAATTATACGCATACATACTAATTAAGCTAATGTTATAAGGATGAGGACAAATTTTAATTTAGAGAAAAGTACACACGGATTTATGTGGAGAGAGATCAGGATATTGTTTGGTAAAAAACATCCTTAGTACACCCGAACGGTATTCAAACTCCAATATCCCGGTTATTGACAGTCTATTACGCGAGTAATACTTTCAGGCAGTGGTATCCAACTTTTTTTTCGCGTACCCACAGTTATAACTTATTTTCAAAATGGTACCCCTTAACTTATTAGCCCATAATGAAAGCTATAAATATTCTTCATTCTATATTTAAGATAAATAAAATAACTTACATCCATAATAATGTATCGAATTATAGGCTTTAAATTATAAATATATGATATATATTCACCATAAAAACAGTTTCTATGTATATGAGAACGTAAAGAAAAGAATGAACATATATTTGTTTTACTCAACCAGATGTATTAACTTGAACCGACCACGTTTTATTATCTTCATGAACTCTCTCTACTAGATACATAAAATAATCTGGTTGGCTGTGTTTTTATGTTGATACTGCAAATAAAAAAGTGTGAGAAAAGTTGACCTCATTTTACATGAAAATGTGTTTCTGTCAACACCCAAGGATTAAAGCATTCGTCTGTGTCAAAACTACCTTGGCAAAAAAAAAGGGGGCACGGCTTTGTATGCTGGTCCATTCCCGCGGAGAATGAATAAACATTAAAAAAATATGTTAAGAGCAAAATTTTCAAAAAGGTGTTATCAGTAAACTACGCTTAAGTAGGTTTGTTTAATTAATAATATTTCACGTGAATTGTGTTCCTTATTGTTTTAATCTATTTTTAGATTTTTAATAATAGGACGTAATAATATTTGGGTACATGACTCTATTAGCTTAAGCAAATGTTAAGCTTCGCATTTCACTAAAATTTGACTCAATTTGAACGATGCATTAGTCATATTGGATTTTTAAGTTTTTGAATTTTTCCCATAAAGAGGGTGTGGTGGATTATAGCGTCCAAAAAAATGTTATCATTTTAAGTCTCAAATTGTAACGTACATTGCATTCACCATCTTGGATTCATCATTTTGGAATTTTCAATTTTCGAGTTTTTCTCATAAATATGGGCTGTTCTATAGCATCCAAACTTAATTTCCAATTCTATAGGATATTGAAAAGGTTAAGAAAGACCTTTGAAAAGACCGACATACACCGGATGGATTTTATAAATGTAAATTTGGTAATAATAAAATCTACTATGGGTAGGCAACATACAGGGTCTGATCGAGCATGCTACGTACGATGCCTAGTAGTTGACGTATCAACTCATCTAGAAGTAACCACTTATCTCAGTGACTGAGCTCCTGTTCATTAGGGTGACGCAATCCTGTGTGCACTACAACCACAAGGGTTGCCTGTCTAAAACACGTCACGGCGCTTCAACATCCCGAGAGGCATCTCATTATTCCGCCAGGTTTACTCCGGTGCGATAGTGTCTCATGCCAAATTGTGACTCAAAACAACTGATTAGCTGGAGTAGCACATCTGCATACTGATTGAATTAAGGTATTTACCATCTTGGGTATTTCTACAAGAATAAATCTTGGTAGGGAGCAAAAGTGACGAATTTACAAATGAGTTAAGATATATCATTTTTTAGTTTATCATTTTGAGAAAGAATTGGATTACGTACATCCTTGACATTAAATTTTGTAAAAAGTTCTGACTAGCCATTTGTTAGACTTAGTGTAAGTTTGATAGCTAAATGTTGTAATGGGAAGGTAAATCTTTATTTTAACTCTAGCTCTACCCGATTCGGTGGCTGCATGATCTATCGCACTACTAGACTGCCGATTATGAGAATACTGAAGTTAGATTTTCGGTTGGGTTTACTGAAGGTGGCTTTTCCAAGAAATTTTCTACCCTCCCTCCACACAAATTTATTAATAAATATAATCTCTATAGGCCTAATCCCTAAGAATACTAGTGTAATTAATGTATATGTGTATGACTCTAACGGGTAGTAAGATATGATGCTATAAAAACTCTAGCTCTAAAACTATGAATAATTTAATATACTTTTTCTTTGATTTAACATTTTTTTTTTTCCAAAATAGCTGTAAATATTTTGTTTATATCATATATTTTCTTATGCGTCGTACTTCACTAGACTTTTTGACTAACCACGTGTTTACACTAATGCATGCTGGGAATCTAAATCCGAACTCCCCGTCGGCTAATTACCAGACCATATGAGGTTTGATGCACTAGTCTGCGTGCTCACCGATATGGTAATAAAATAAATAGCCAACTATAGCTTGTGGTGGCCAGGTCTAAAACTAAACAGAACTAGTAATGTAAAGGTCAGGGTTCAACTCTCATCCAGGTAAAATACGGCCGCATTTTAGAAAATACTCTAAGTAATGTCGAATAAAAACTTATAATATTTAAGAAGGTAGAGATTTATAATATATTTTGTTTGCCAAAGTTAGCCTTGGTGGTCTTGAGGTCAAGTGCTCTCTGCAGGACCCTGTGTTGTTTTATCCAAGCCCAGCCTGGGTATATTACTTTTTCTTGAGCGATAAAAATCCGTAGCTCAGCTTCCTTCGAAGTGGAAGTAAAACCGTCGGTTCTGTGTCAGTTGTGATATGTACAATCACCCAGGAAGGTATGTGAACATTCCTTTGTCGGTAGAATTGGTAGGCCGTTTCGCTCTCACGCATAGAAATTCTCATGTGCTGGTATATCCAATAGAGTAAGAAAGTGCACGTTAAATTAATAGCACAAATAAATGAAATGTTTGCTGGATTACAATATGTTATAGTCATAGTCAAAAATTATTATGTTAAATTATGAACTGTAAAATATAAATAAAATAGGTTTGTAAAACTCGTCAAATTAATAAGGAAGGTACATATAAATATTTGATTAAAATAATAAAAATTAAAAAAAACATTTGGCAGTTAAATTACTTGGTTGCATTAATTAAGTTGAAATATATAAAGTGTGTCGAAAAATGTTATATAAAAACAATTTAAGTCAAAACAAGCGACAGAACAGTAAAATGCAATCGTTACTTAAAATAAACAGCTAGTTAAAACCTAAAAAAGTTTAAAATAAAATATTAAATAATTGCTATTCTTAAATTAAATAAGAATACAGACTGCAAATTATAAATTAATTAATAAATATGCATAAAGCAACTATTATATTAAAATATTTCCTTAGCTTTGAAATAATATCTGACTCATTGAGTTGAGTGTAGGCTTTACATGTTTCACCGGTATAGCACCACTATTATGATACAATGAATTATAACTTTGTAACAATTTAATTACAACACAAACTAATCATAACTTACACATTCACACACAAACCAATCCACAAATAATTATTTTACTTCTTCAATAGTGATACAAGTATGTAAGTAAACATTAATCCCAAGATTAATGATCAATGTAACGTAAGGATGACGTAGCACAAAAGTTCTCTTTTTTTTAATGTAAGCCATCATAACTTAACGTTAACTCAACGTAAGAATTGTCCAGTTGAACTTACCCACTACGTTACGTTACGTGTAGAGTACCACGTGCTCCTGTCAGGCGAACATGTTGCAAGCAACGTCAACTAGGCTAATTAATACCCATTTGTTTTGGAAATTCATCAACTCACCATAATTATCGAATCGTCACACTATCAACTCACCAAAAATATCAACTTACCATAATTATCGACTATTAACAACTATCGACTAAACACATCTATCAACTCGCTATAGTTATCGACTATCCACAACTATCGACTAAACACATCTATCAACTCGCTATAGTTATCGACTATCCACAACTATCGACTAAACACATCTATCAACTCGCTATAGTTATCGACTATCCACAACTATCGACTAAACACATCTATCAACTCGCTATAGTTATCGACTATCCACAACTATCGACTAAACACAACTATCAACTCGCCATAATTATCGACTCTCCACAACTATTTACTAAATACATCTATAAACTCACCACAATCCATTCTTAGAGGAAAATAGAGTTATTTCAGCGCTACAAATGAGAATAGGATAGGTTTATAAATGTGTATCATAACTTAGTTGTGCCACATTCACTGACCAGGAGGACTTTAACAGATAGTATACAAGGGTAGATATGAATTTGGCCCCACCAAGTTTTCCCCCTTATATTAAGTTAGGCTAGGGTAGATTAGGTTATCATTTTGTTGTGTCTTATTATTTATAACTTGCTGTTTTTCACTAAGCACGGGAAAACATTTACAAACATCCTCCATGGAACGCCATAACAGCCGGGTTAGTGTTAGTACAACAGTACGCCTTGTTTACAATTTCCAAGAATGAATTCGTGGCCTAACTGCTATAGGGGATTAACGATAACCATTTAGACGTAAGTCATAGCAGGTATACGTGGACCAGCTGTAGTACACCCAATTAATCAGCACTGCCGGCTTTTCGGCGGCGTCGGGATATATCTTCGTGAGAATGTGGGTCAGGGAAGGAGGAGCGGGGGGACGATTGGCTCAGTGGCGTGAAGTGCACAAAGGTGCAGACAGTAAGGAGGGGACAAATCGATGTTTCTGCCAGTTCCCCTTTTTGTTACACACACACACACACACACACACACAGGGAATGGAAGGTGGTAAAGAGGGTCGAGGAGAGATGGTAATGTGGTTATGGAGGTTCACACCCATTTGTCGTCGAAGCACTTTGTTTCAATCTCTCTAAGGAGTGCTACGGGTACGAAAAACAATACTTTGCCCTGCGTGTGTATTTTTTTATGTAAAAGAGACAGACCCTGAGATTTGACGTAATATGTCTGCTTTCAACACTTTTTCAGAGATTGGCTAATTAGGGAAACAGAAGCTTTATCTTTAAAGCAGGACTTGGAATGAATAATTCAATAAAAATCCTTTTGCATAATTTTAATTTCTCATGTAGCGAAATTATTGTTATCGCATTATCTTTAACGTGTGACTTGCTTCGGTGGTTGAATAGTCTAAGGTGGTACCCACGCAATATATTAGACTACCGATGATGGGGATATCGGAGGTATTAATTCTTATAGGGTGTGGCTCTACTGAGGGTTGGCTTCCTAAATAGTTTTTCTTTCTACTTTCATATGAATGAGGTTACACTTCCTCTAAATTCAATCTTTCTCATGTCTAGCACATTATCAAAAGCGTACACAAGCGTATAACCCGAATAGGTAGTAAGTAGTGGCTCTTAAAAACTATTATAAGGTTGGATAATTTTTCTAAGTTACCCTTACCACCCTGAACTATCTGGTCCTTCGACCACGCTGAGATAGCTCAATAATTATGATACACACCAATGTTTAAAACTTTAAATTAATGACGTTGCCTACTTCGGGGTTTCAAAGCTATTTTGCGAGGTGGGTTACATCTTAACATGCCACACCCAAGCACTCTAAACACTAACATCCCAAGACACCAATACACAAATAAATAAATAAAAAAAGGGAGTAAAAGGAACTGTTCATCATTTGATACCTTTTTTTTATACACTGGTAGCACTTACCCTCTTCCTGTGACGAGTTTATATATTCACTATACGATTTGATTTGTGCCTTGAAAAACTTGATATGTTTTTTAAAATTACCTTTATATTCATTCCTATTCTAGATATACGTATGCTACCACGTTTTTTTTAATATACTTCCTGGCATGAAGATTCCTACAAGCCATTATAGTAACTAAACCAAATAATGTATGTTATTATTATTATTATTATTATTAGGTATTCTATCTTACGATAGGTCCATTTCTTTTGTCAGTAAACTTAAACAACCAATGACTTGTCCTCTGCTTCCAGTTTTTTTGTTTACTTCAATTTATCCAATATTCAAATCCTTCTTCCTAGTTTCCTCTTTACCTCAACCTCTTCTTCTATGACGTCATGCAGAAGACCATTCGTTCTGAGGATGTGTCCGACACAGTTCGCTTTGTACTGAAGAATCGCATCCAATTACGTTGTAGATGATTTATAAAAAAATATATAAAAAGATTACTTCAAGATAAAAATAATAAATTTATGACAATGTCAGACTATTTTTAGAATTATTTAAGTTATATAACTTATAGTTTTTGTTTCAACTTTTTTTTATCTTTAAAACGCGCGGAACAAAAAGTAAACTCATTAACACGAGAAAACTTATCGTGACCTGCCATGACGTCACAGGTAGGCTACGTCCATGAGCATAGTTCTGTTATAGAAAACCACTTGTGTGTGGCTTGTTCAGCAAATACTGCAATTTATATTAAATGTTTGTTATTGTATTTTTCCAGGGTATACATAGTTTGATTTCAAAGGTGAGCCACTGCACCCACATTAGGTTTTTGTAGAAAGTTACTATTTTTGCCGACATCCTGGATCTTTGACTTTTAAAATGAGTAGGTAGCTGTTTTTTAAAATCATTTAAGTGGTTTTCTCATAATTTCAACTACGTGAAATAGGTTTATCAAATAATGTAAATTATAGAAATATAACCCTAGTTTTATTATCCATGGTCCGAGTCTTACTACCCATCAAGGCCAATGAGGCAAGGATGAGGATGGTAGATATATAATAAATATACTTGAATATTCATGGAGGGAGAGTTGGAAGCCATTTGATGGGTACAAGAGAAAAATAGGGAAAGTACATCACACACATTTTTGAGTACAATCTTTATATCTCTAACCTAATAAAGACCCCAGAAAATACTTTTTAATCAATTTAAATATGACAGAGACATCTTTTAACCATAATTTAAACGGCATTATTAAGGTATTTTGATTGTTTAACAGATATAAGCACATTCTATATTAAAAAATTGACCTTCCTACGTCTTACTTTGTACTCTTCATTTAAGAAAACAATCACCATCATCAGTACACCCAACTGAAATCCAAACCCCGATATCCTCTTTGTCTGCTGATCAATCTATTACTAATGCAATGTGTCTTAGAATCTTAGAAGACCACATAACAACAGTAGCGAGCAACTGATTAATCGTAACGGATGAGGCTGACGTCTTTGTCCACGTGTCCACTGATTAAGGTTAATTTATTCTAAGAAACGACAAACAAAAATCAACAATCTTAATTTAACAACATACAGGTTTTTTCTGTTAACGTTCAGATTATAAGTAGACCTACTTTCTATATCAGAGGCTGCGGGTCTAGAAAGGATCTGCAACAGACAGAATAACGATAATATGAAACAGTAACCATAAAAATATATATACACTCGACTTCCTTTTCACAAAGCCTTCTTTTCAAACGTTGAGTTAATAAATCTATGAACCTAATTTATAAATTGCCAAAACACACCTTTTTAGTTTACAGTAAAATTTAATCCGTCAGCATGTTAACGTTTTTTTTAACTAATCCCCTCCTTAACGAGGCCACCCGCAGATCATATCAAGCGGAAAAGCGCGTGGTCAGATTATGCATGGGATCCCGCACAAACGAATGTGTTGTAATGGTATAGGGGAGAAAGATGGAAAGTACTATTTTAAATAGAATAATTGCTGACAATTATAAGACCTTTCTAATAAATTTTATATTATGGTTAAAAGAGGTATCTGCTATATTTAAACCAATAAAAAAATGTATTTACTTGGCCCTTTGTGTTTGGAGATATAAATGTTACTCCTATTGTGACTTTCCTCTTTTTTCCCTTGTACCCTTCATTATCAAATAAAGATCAGGGGCTGCTTGTTAGAACTTTGGGTTGCGTCGCCAACTTCCAAAAGTCCCACTTCATTTAAAGCGTTGATAAGTTCTACAAGTCACACTTCATTGAAGAAGGGGTTAACCCACATCAGTGGACGTGCAGAGTAGATGTCAGGCTCATCTATTACGGTTATCTGGTGAATGGGAGGCCGAGGATTGATTACCGATAGGCGTATTGAGGGTGGTTTTCCTAAGGGATTATCTACTCTTTTTCCTTTCAAATGCTGGTGTATTTCCTATAAAGTTTTCCTTTCTAAACTCTACCACATTATTTTAAGCTTATACGGATAGTAAAATGGGTTTAAACCATCTTTGATGGTATTATTGTCTAAGGCGTCACTAGTGTAGTAGTCTGGGTCATTGATGGTAGGAACTGTAGGTTTATATCCTGATAGGGTGTTTGAATTTTTTTTATTAAATGGCTTACTTTCTACTTCCAATAAAATGCCGGTATATAAACTTACATCCTACCTCCCACACACATGCTTTAATATAAACCCTCCCTAACAAGATTAAGGAGAGTACAGGTTCATTTATGACAAAAATATAACGGGGCAAAAAGGGGCAATAGGAGCGAGTGCTTGTAGTTATTTGATTTGATTGTCTGTGGACAAACATTCAAGACTCAGACCCCGCAACTCCCACTAGTTGCGGAGTTTAATAAGAGAACGGTCTATCTCCAGATATAGTTAAAAGAACGAAGATTAATCTCTAAAAAAAAGGTACACCAAAATAAAGAATCAATCAATAACACAACATAAAATAAAATACCTAGGATATGGTGGATTAAAGTTATGAATAAGAATAGGAAATGTTTTCAAGTTGGATATTTATTTAACAGGCAATCAATCCTTTGAGAAATATATATAATTGATATAATATGACAAAATCGACATTAACAAAATATTTTAGACATCATTAGTGTATGCAAGCAATTTATATACGTATATATTTAGGGATAACCAGCATGGTTTATATTATTAATCAAATTTTAATATTTTAGTAAGATCGCCATTATGATAAATTAACCCAATACAGTAAAATGGCATTGATCACTTTAAAAACAATATCTAGAAAATTAGTTACTAGTTCATGTGTTACAAGAAAATAGATCATTAAGTAAGTTATCCTTAGTCGGATAGTTATAAAAAGTATTTCCCCTAAACATTTAGAATATAGACCTATACAACAATTTAACCAGCCACAAAAAATGTATTATGAATTCTACCCAAATATTTACTTTCCATCCTTTTTTATTAACAATTATGCCATTTTGTCATAACAACAATAAATTGCAAAGGTTAACGTTGAGACATCATGGATAAAGAACTATCATTTAATTTTAGAAGCTTTACTGAACCCATAAACATATTTAAATTTACTATCAAAAGACCGAATAGTACAATATTCATGAAATTCAAAATCTACTCTTTTGTCAATGCTAACATATCGTAAACATCCTAAAGTTTATAGTAGATTTTTTTTATTATCGAAGAACAAAAAATTAAGATCGATCATCGATATAGATGTCTCGATCGTGCAACTAATCGACTTAGAAGTGAAGTCGAGCATATTTTCAACTATTACAAATTTAATATTAAATTACCGAAAAAGAATTTTGAATAAGAAATTTACATGATATAAATAAGAAATATTAATGAAGCTGAAAGGAAATTTTGACCTTACATTTTATATTACTCGAAGCTAGAGCTTCTCACTGCTTCCAATCCGATCACGTCCAAGAGTGACGTCTGAACGCTCAGACGCCACTATATATTCAGCGCAACCCAGAAAAAGAACGACAAAAAAAGGGGGTGGGGGACAGATGGAATATTCGGGAATTACACACGCGCCTGAGAATATACATCGAGAAGGTTCTTTTAAGTCCAAACTCCTCCTAAACTAGGGGTGAGTAGAACATCTTCACAACACAATATCTTTGTCACTAAGATCTTTGGCATAGAACCGATTGTGCAATCGGGGTTCAGTATTATTTCCAACGCGCGGCTGAGTAGGTGTGTTTTGATAGTAACTCGCGTTAGTGTTCTCTGTTGACATCAGCTGCAGTATGATGGGGTAAGTTTAATTTCTTTTATTTGTACACTCATGTCGCTGAATGCTACAAATAGTATACAAGTGTGTACATCGAATTGATAATAAGACGCGGCGATAAAAATAAATTGAAAAAACGTGTCGAAAAAAAATGTAGGCTACACAGATGAAATTTCGAAAATAATTGAGAATATTTTTTTTAAGCTACAAATTTTTTTTCCTCATGATTGCTGTGATACGAAGACATGTTCCTTCAATTAGGTGACGCCATTATGACACTAATAGACTAGGAATGACAAACCACAAAATAGACTAACCCCAAACTAATCAGGCTATTCAGAAGAAAGAAAAATGATTATATCTGCTAGATATAATTTCAAAATATTCACAAACATATAATATGTATATGCTTTTCCTCTGAATAATTAGTAGAAAGTCGACCTAGGCTACCTTCAGGTAAAGTGCTCGCTTCAGAACACGATGTTCGTGGGTTCAAACCAAGCCGGAGCGATAAAAACCCGTAACATAAATTCCTTTAGAGGGGAATCAAGCCGTTGGCCCTATGCCGATTGTGTAATGTAGAATAACCCTGGAAGGTGTGTGGAAATACCTTTACCGGGCAAATTGGTAGGCTCTTTCTCTCTCACTCATAGACATTCTCATGTGCTGATATAGTCAGTCGCTTCAGAGAGTGCACGTTAATACCTCAAATAAATTAATTATATAAACGTATTAGAAATAATATTTGTGTGGCACCGAGTTTAGCACCATTAGTAGAATCAACTGTGTAAACCATTCATTTGTTTAATGATACTACGCGCTTCTTTAAATCGTCGCAAGATACTTACATTTTACCGTGACAATTTTGTCCACGTCTCGCTATACGTCTGAGCCATTCCAATTATTACACTAATGCGGTAAATCTGAGTAAGGTAATACTTATGTCTGGATCAAAATACAATTAACGTTCTAGTAACGCAACTGTCCCTAAACGTTCACCTGACGTTCATATAATGGAAGGAAACTAATGTATGATTCATATGCATGTGACGTAACAACTAGAGCAAAACATATACAATTAATTCATACTGTTTGAAAACAAATTTTTCACTAAAATAAAATACAAGCATTTAGGTCTAATTATGCTGCAATTAGTAAATGCAATATAAGCTTAAATGAAGCTAAAAAATAAAGTGTATTAAGAGGATACGACCAGGGCCATACTCACGGGGGTAGGGGTGGGAGGGGTTATGAGGTTCAAAACCACCCTTTCATTGAGAAATAATACACTAGATAAAACAATATCAATATAATCAGACGAGAACAAAAACTGTTCCAGTATTGTATTTCAGCGAGAAGCGATATTTGTAAGAATCCCACGTAATGATTTCTACCCTGAAGTTTAATGTATATCGTGGACAAACTAGGACAAACTATTAGTAGCGATGATTAATGAATTGTTTAGTGCTGCGAATGATTTTGTGTTTTTTTCCCGTCCCTCCATTTCTCACCACCCCAAACAAATATTTAAATGGTTTCGTTTTACTTAAGGAAACATCTCAATAATAATATTTTATGTGTCACCAAAACTATATCACATATTAGTTTATTGTATTGTAAGACAGCTTATTTTACCTAATCATAAAAAAAAATTATTGACCCCCCTTACAAAAATCCTGCTTACAGGCCTATTTACGACATTTTTGCGTTTGCAAGACGCAGGCAAACACTACCGAAGAAGTAATTTGCATAACATAAAAACCAATGAAGTACTTAAATAGCCGTGTTGACTTTGCTTGCAACATGATTGGCTGGCTAGAACACGTGGTACTCTTCACTTAACGTTCACATAACATTAACGCTCTCCCTTGAACAACTGTTAAATTTAGTGAACGTCAAGTTAACGCTAGGTTAAAAGCGTATTGTTGGGCTCCATTTGAAAGCTCAATAAACTTAACGTCTCGTTACTTTACGTGAACATTAATTACGGCAAAGCGATCAACTTAGAGAAGTAGGTACACGCATTTGCATGGAGGTAGGGTTGGGAAGCAGTTATCAGACCCACTCTCAGTATTTCTGGCTTGTATTTAACTCTGAGCTCCACAATATTGGAAAACCACGTGGTTTAACACGTCACTCTCGTGTTGGATTGGCTCATTAGTGGTGCGGGGATCGGGGTTCGATTCTCAGTCGGGTGTACGGGTAAAACTGGGTTTATCACTCTCGCTACACGAAAACACGAGTACATTTCGTACCAAAAATCTACCCTTCTCATCCTAATTCCATTAGCGTAATTAATGTATATGTACATATATCATCACTTATAAAATTAATATAGTTTTAAGATTTTCTTAATTGTATAAATACCTGAACAGGTGGTAGTGTGCTCTAATAAACTGGAATGCTTTTGTTGTGGTGGTCACGGTTCGAATCGGGGATGGGTGTTATAGGGAATGTCTTACACATGTGAATTATTACTGAGGTTTTAACTATCCCCTCACTAATTAGGATGTATTTATTCTAAGCTACTTACCTAATACCTACTCTTTATTAACTTTGATGACATCCGCTTCAGTGGATGCTTTGTCTAACGCTCTACTCGAGTGTTAGATTACAGATTAGACTTAAGAAGAGGGGGATATCGGGATTCGATCACTGTTGGGTGCATTGAGAGTGTTTTTTCCTAAATGGTTTTTCATTCTTCTTCTTCTTCCACGAAAATACGGGTGTACTTCTTCTCAATTAAATCCTCCGAATTCCTAAGCTATTAGTGTAATTAATACATAGGCGTATAATTTGAATGGGTGGTAAGACACTGTGATAATAAATAAATAAAATGAAACCACATTATTTTAATCCCGCATTTAGATTTCTTTTAAACGTGATGATTTTGATTGAAGGTAGCGTCCATTAGCAACGTTGTTCAGCTCTACTTTGTTTCTGCTGTGGACTATTCATAGCGTGGAACCTGGTATAGATGCAACTACATGTTCACAAGCTAAACAAATACAGGCTATTGTTTGAATACGCAGCTTGCCCAGCTGAAGCAAGAACTATCTCGGCTCTGTCAGGAAGGTATATATACAGTACATACATGGTTTCCCATTTGACTAACCAAACGTGCTTTGGGGATGCGCAATTAGAATCTACGATAATTTTGTAAAATGAAGATCTAGGAATGTAGAGAATGAGGTTTGCATCGATGCTGGCAACTTATATTTCCAAAATCCAGCCAGTAGTGATACCTTTTTTTTTTGCACCAGTTTTATTATCCGTTCAGGCTATACGCTTATTTACTAACTTCGCTTTTGGAAAGTGTACCCGCATTTGCCTGTAGGGAGAGGGGAAAACAATTTTTGAAAAACCACCTCCAGTACATCCAACCGAGATTCGAACCTCGATCTCCCCGTCATCAGTGGTATTGTCTACTGTGAGAGTAGCACGTTAGACCACGCAGAAACTTACGTATCTCCGCAACTATTTGAGATACTAAATAAACTATCATTGCAAAACTGTAGTACTATTAAAAATAAAACACTTTTATATGAAATATATTTTTATAAATCCAACATTTTCTGAGAAATTGGAAAATATATTAATACAATTTTGTGAGCTTTAGTTGTAAAGTGATACTACTTAAGTTTTAACGCAATAATTCTCCAATTTCATAGAATAATTAAATATAAGTAAGTCTCTAAAAGTTTATGTTGTTTTTACTTAAAACTCTCATGAGAAATGTTTGTACAACATACAACAATGATATTTATCCATTTTAGACTAAATAGTCAATATTTACATTTTTTATTGGTCAAAATTTGTAAATGATGAATTTAATATCAATGCGATGGCATGAAGATGTGCAACACCTAATAAAACGTCGAAAATGTTAATCGGAAGTTGAAATTTTAATACGAAGTGTTGACCCTTGTGGACCCAATCGGTCCAAACATACAAATGAGGACATTAATTCTTTAAAAACAAAATTATTAAATTTAAAACCGGGACTAAAAAAAGTTTTACATAAGTATAGTGCAATTTATGATTGGGTTTGCTAGTGTATATTATTTCGTTTCACATATATTACGAGTTTTGAGTAAATATATCCATCTTCAAACAATAGAGTGAGAAAGTCTGTGCGGAGTTCCGTTCCTTTTATTTTAATTTTAAGTAGCTAAACAGGTTTTTTTTTTCTAGCTATTTCACAGGTTGTAGATTTTAATAAAAGCCCGACTATTACGTTATATGCATGATAATTTCCGACACGTGAGCTTTAGAACACAGATTAAGATGTCATAGACTCCGCCTACACGGCTCCTCGTCAGGAAGGAAGGGAAGAGATGCGTTCTCTGAAGGGGTATATCAAGCGACACTTCCTTCTCAAAGCTTCCCAAAAGAAAAAAGTTGTGGTCATCCAGGTGCGTTTCTGTCCACAAAACTGCGTTGTCTTTTTAAACAGAGACGTAGAAGGATGTCGCCATAGCTTAAAACTTAACAACTTAACACAAATAAACCTTACTACTCGCTCTCATTTAAAATATCGTAATTTTGAATAAAGATGTGAATAATAAATTATTGAGATGTATAGTTCCATATCATTACAAGGTAGGCTACACGCCGCACCACGTCACTCCCCTCCACTCTTCCGACCCTATGGATGGTAGAGCGGATTGGTATTCATCAGGTTTGGGGGTCTTAGAATGCCCTCGGAAGGATTCGTAGTAAACCACGTGAGACGTTATCAACAGATCAACCGTCCAGTAAACTGGTGTCCATTAGTTTTGAATTTTTCGAAAAGCAGTCCAGCAAACGATTACAGGTTAGGAAAGGTGATGGTGTTCTCCGAAGGCAAGTCTTTTTGTTTTAATTTGGTGAACCCACATCTTTCGTTTTCGTGCTTTCTCTTTCTCGTCTGCCTCCACCACTGCAGCAAATAAACACTTCCTCGTCACTATTTATCACCGTCTCTATTAATAATGCGTGATCCTTACACAAAGACTGGCATACTGGGACAAAACCGACTCGCCGCGGTATAGTGGATAGAATACTTCTTCCAAACTACGCGCCGCTGTGCTCTTCCGACCTAGTGGACGCTTAGCTTTACTCAACAAACACTAAGCAAATGACGGATGAAAGGGAATGTAATTCGTCTCAGTAAGATACACACCCATTTTTTTTCTATCTTTATATAATTTTGTTTAGAAATGCCAGCTTTTTTTTGACGCTATTTTCATTAAAATTACAAATCTAAGACACAGAGCCCACCCCTTAGTTGAACAAAGTCTTTCAAATCCTCTATACAGGTTAAAATAACAGCCAATACGTTATACGGCAAGTTTTTCTAATGAATAACTTATCTCGTGAAATAATTTGATGATTTAAAAGTAGCTGATGACCTGACGCTCTAGGGGTGAGATGTCAGACTTCTCTGCTGGGGGTCCGGGTTCCAATCCTCAGTCCCGGCACAAATTTATTTGATTGCAAACCTTTCCTTCACCTCTGACAAGACGTGTATTAATCACTAATTGTGAATGTGTGGAATTCCAGGCCTCCACCGTGGTTCGGATCCCATGTTGAACTGTAGGTCCTCCATTTCATCTCACAATAACCCTACCATTTCACATTAGCGTATGTGTGCGTATTACCCAAACAAGTAGTAAGACGCGGTGTTGATGATGATGATGATAATAATATTAATAGCAATAATAATAATAAAATTAGCTACCGTACTTTATAATCTAAACTGGTATTAAGACGTGGTGAAAAAAGTTAAGAAATAAAAGCTTTCGTACTCATTGGGTTTTGCCACCCCTTTTCTAAATCATTTGATAGTGCCTATCTCTAGTTTGTACATTCCTACTGTTAAATATTCCAATAGAGATACGTCAACCCGACCTCGCGCATGCGTTGTGGAACTCTAAGTGCTCACATGTTCTGCGCGCACACATAGCTTGCGACTAAGCTCACCTCTTAAGCTCGTGAGATACAAATTTGCATAACATAACATCATTGGTGCTATAGAATAAAGTGATTTATTTGGTAGTAAAAATGTTACATTACAGTCCTGGTTATCCGAGGTTACGTATTATCCAAGGTGGTAGCACAATTTATGTTTCTTGAGTATTGTCTTGGAAACTATCCACATTAAACTGGTCCAGCCGCCTGATTTGAAGAGTGGAGGAAGTTGCCGCTTGGACTTATTGTGGCGCTGTAAGTATTACTGTCTCTCCATTAAACTTGGCTAAGTCAGTTTGTCTGTCACTGAGCGTTATGGCTGAAGCTCATAGATATTTCGTGATTTTTTAAAATGTTTTAAGTGTAATAAAATGTAGTTTAATGTATTTTATAGGGTTATACGCTATTGGAGTCTTTTGCCTTCAGAGACCACCTTGGTACTGTTAACCTCGGTTAATCGACAATCTATCGTGCATAGATTTATAAAGATTAATTAATTAAACTTAAATTCTATTAAAATATTCGATGTTCCACGTGCGCATGCACTCATAGACAAACCACCCCTCCCCTCCCCACTGCTCTTCTTTACGGGCAAATATTTGAATCCCTACCCCCCCCCCCCCCC
>CABEEJ010003149.1:36132-54009 GCA_901482245.1 Timema douglasi
CCCCCCCCCAATCAGACATCCCCTAACAATATATCTCATGAATCCATGAATACAAAGCAGCCTCCCCTAGCACGCTTGTCAGTAGCTGGAGCTTATACACGCATCCGCGAGCCGCGGGGTATATCAGATTTTGAGGGGGGAAAGCGGGGTATTTGGGGCAACAGGTGTGGACTACCTGAGCCACGTTCCGGAAACACCCGACCTCACCCGAGACAGGAGACGCAGGGTATCTCAGCGTCGTGACGCCTCTAGCGAACGGACCAGTGTGCTATCTGCCGGTGTGGCCAGCATAACGTATATCTGAATAGTCTGTGCCTGTAAGTTATACACTCAAGAAAGCGTATTTCCGGTTAACACACGATTCGTCCGGCACTAGTTCCAATCCAGGGTGAGGTCATTTTAAACTATACAATTACTTTAACCTACTATATTACAAATATTTTTTCTGAATGCATGTCAAAAAGGATTTTAAATATTAATTTAATCCTTGGACTTAAAATACAAACTGTAGGTTGCACTGTATATATTTCTCACTCCTTTACAAAAACCTTAATAAATATACTTAAAACTTGTAATATATAAAACAAATTAATATACAGTGTTGCAGAAACACAATTATTCACCAAATAGCAAAACAATCAAAACACCACTTCTCAGACATTTATTTAAAAATATATTTCCTACAGCTCGGAAAGTATTGTTTTTATCGAAATGTATTCGCTTCGCTCTTTGGGCGCACCGCCCCCAAGCCCCAAGTGGGTTTTATTTCCAAGTGGATGTAAACTAATATAATACCGGAGCCGTTTTTTGATAGGTCTTACCGTTTAGCCATAAGAGATCTCCAAAGAAAGGTCCACACCGACTTTAAAGTTGCTCCACATTTTTGAATTTTTTTCGGAAGTTGAATTTTTTAAAACTTTTTGGAATTTTACCGTCGGTAATGGTCTAGACGCTATAAATTTGACAAATTTCAAGTTTCTAGCCAATCTGGAAGTGGGTAAATATTAATGTCAGTGAGTGAGTCAGCCATGTGGCTTTATAGTAATATAATTTCAAATAAAGATTTTTTTTATATTCGTCATAGTTGTAAAACTTGGAGATAAGTTATTTCTTATCTCAAAGAGTTGTGGAGATATAATAAAAATTAGTGATACTACCTACATCTGTAAGAGACAGTCATTTTATTGGAAAATAGGGAAGCATAATTTTTTCGGGTTTAGGGGGCAATTAAACGTTGAAAATCATCAAAATCTTGAATTAGATTTTTTTTACAATAACAATACATCCTCTCTCAAAGGGATCACAAAAAATTAAAAATATAAATTTTATGAATATTAAGTACTTTGATGATGTTTATTTGAATTTATTAAACTGTAAAATTTAAAGTGAAGAGTTAAACCCCAAGCCTTTAAACTTCAAAATTAAAAATTTATTGATGTTATTTAATTTGACATTGAGGCTTTGAAATACTAAATTATACAATTTCTTGTCAACAGTTTAACTCAACATGCCAAAAAATGGATATTATTACTCAATAAACCTATAATATTTTGGATAAATGACATTATTTTTCGCAAGAAGTTTAGCAAAATATTTCAAAATTAGCCTATTTTCCAATTTAATTATAATATTTTAACTACCAAACTATTAAATTTATATTAAATAAATTAAACAGACGAGAACACAACAGTTAAATACTTTATAATATTTTGATGCTTTGTTTTACTAAGGTAATTTTTAATACCAATAAAATAATTTCTTGCAGATAATAATAATAATACTTAACACTGCATCTTACTACACATTCGGGTTGTTTGCTTAAGTACTAATTACACTAATGGCTTAGTAATTGGGAAGGTTGAATACAGAGAAAGTGAACCCACATTTGCGTGGAGGAAGAGTGGAAAACCATTTAGTAAAAACCACCCCAGTTCACTCGAGCGAGATTCGAATCTTGATATAACCATCCATGGCAGTCTAGCTCAACACGAAACTAGCGCAACCTAGCGCGTTAGCTAGCTACGTGACCTAGGCAGGTTTCTTGATAATAGTTGGGTTCTACATTTTAAAAACGCAAATATTGTCATCATGATTATAAAATCAGAGTAAAAAGTTTAACGAAACATTTCTTTTAAATATATATTACTGTAAAATATTTGGTAGCCCTTAAAAAATAAGTTAAAAATTACATTAAGATGATACTAAATTTATAAATAAATAAACTTTTATTATTATATGAAAATTTATTAAAAATGACCCAGTAAATACTATTTAGTGCTTGTATAAGTAGTATTACGATAAAATGAAATTATAAAAAAAGTATTTTATTTCTTAAAAGTAGCTACAAATTTGTTTGAACATAAAAAGGGTATGCCAGAAATGTTTAAATTAATTACAGATTAATAAGTTTAAGCCCTCAATTTTAGTACATTGCTTTACTCAGTCAAAGCCAAAATAAACTCACACCATTTTAGATAATATTTATATCACTATTCACCCCTTGTGGCATCAAAATGAAGTATATTCATCTGTCCCCAATATACATAATATAAGTAGCTTATTATCCACCCACTACAAAATTACATGACTTTAAGTTAGCCAATTGCCCTCCACCTAAAACATATAGCTGATTTGAAGTTGTAAAAACCTGTCCACTCTTGCTACATATACCTGACTTGTGACTAAACGATACGATACGATACGATAGCCTATTATCTGTCCTTGAAACATATATAGGACTTGATGGTAGCTAATGGAACTTAAACCTATTCTTACACAATTATAGTAGAGAAATTAAAGATAGCATTAAGGAAGGAACTTATCGACATTTTCGTTGGAGGAGAGTGGAAAATAATTCAAGGAAAATCACCCTTCCTATACCTAGCTAGGATTCGAACTCACACACATATATATATCTGAAATCAGCAAACCAGGGTAGAAAAAGTTTACGCTCAGTATACGTGCTTACAAATTTGGATTAAAACCGAGTTTAAAATCAATAAACATTGGTTAACTTGCTGTATATTATAATTAAGGTAGTTATACAGTAAAAAAAATGCTGTGTAATTTTAACAAGTGTATAGTTATGAGCTATAAACAGTGATTATTTCAAATCAATACAGTTCACGAGTTTTAAGGGTTTGAATTTGCTACTTTGTGATTTTCATGTTAAGGTAAAGCAATTAATACACGGGGTTGAAATTTAGTATAACTAGACATTCATAAGAAGTATACTGAATGAAATATTTAAAATATGTTGAATTTTTTAATACCTAAACAATTTAAAAGTAGAAGAACGACATCATTTTAATCAAATAAAATAATCTTCTTTTTAAACCCTGATAATTTGTTTTTATTTAATTTTGTAGCACACAATGTATTTATTTAGATTTTTTTCAAACCTATCTCTTACTCGTTAATTTTATTAATGTGTCTTAACTGATCATTGCAAATATAGATTTGATATGCATATTTAATGAAATTTCTTCTGTTGACTGTACCGGTTATAGAGGCAACACCTACTAGCAGAACATAATATGCTCGGAAGAGATGGAGGGTCAGATAATACCAACTAATGACACACCCAGGTAAAGCGGACATCATCTTCTTTATCTGGTTGGTGTTGCTGGAATGAACTGAGACATTGCTACGCACTATCTTTTTCAAGATAATCCTCACTTATATTAAATTCCCTGACAATATGTTATAAACTCAAGAAATCTTACTGATTCTCATTGTTGATTAATCTTAACAGGCTAGATTACCGCAATGGGAACCGTATTTATAATCATTCGTAAACCTGTCTTGATTTCGCATCACATGGAGACTAAAATACGTGAATGGTGTTGGCCATATTACTCTTATTATCTGTACCAATGTCCATGCGAATAGTGGCGTCAGTCTCATATTGTTTGGTTTTACATTTACGGAGAGGTTGGTATTCAAATACCGTCCGAATATAAAGAGGTGTTTTTAATTAGGTACTGGCTTTTCAATTTCCATTTGCGCGAATATGAGTACACTTCATCTTAATTTTACTTTCCTCATCTCTACACAATAGGGTTGTTAAGAAAGTATAGCGTGGACAAATCGTTAGAAATGGTGCAAAATAAAGTTGCTATAAGTAGCAATTAACCTAAACATTATGGGCTTAGTTATTCATACAAAATACAAACATAAATTATTATTATTAGTAAAATTTTAAAATTTACCTGACAACCTAAATGCAATTATATTAGCTTTTTATTTATTTTCAGCCTCAGTCACAGTTAGTAAAATTACTATTATTCACTCACTTTGGTGGCCGCATGGTATAAGGCGCTAATCTTGCAGCATATCAAACAGTCGATGACGGGGAGATTGAGGTTAGACTCTCGGTCGGGTGTACTGAGGTTTTTTTTTTCAAAATGGTTTCCCACTCTTTCTCTAGCCACGTAAATGCGAGTACTCTTCCTCTAATTATAACCTTCCTAATAAATAAAACCACTAGCGTAATTAGTACATAAGCGTAATAAACTGAATGAGTAGGAAGACGCAGTGCCAAAAAAATCCTTATATTCAAATAGGACATTTACGATAAAAAAAAACTACCGACCAAACCCCAAAAAATTCCTCACCCTCTTTTTAAAATTACATATTCAGCTTTTGTGGACTTATAGACTTCTTATAATACTCATGTTAGGGACATTTTGGATAACTTATTTTAATGGAAAAGACCCTTTAGGAAAAAAAATACTGTGGTATAATTTCATAAAGTTTATTTATTGGTATTGTTTTATAGCTAATAATAATAATAATAATAATGTATCGAAAGTGACAATTGCAGATAACATGACTTGACGTATGAATGTGTTAAAGTGGATCTATAGTCAAATATTCTTTGGAAGAAAGCTATAAAACTACTATATTATTTACTTTCACAAAGTCATAAGTCAAATCATGGATCTGATGACTTAGTTTAATCTGTTCTGTATCTGCCTAATGAGTTAAGGGTCGCAATTTGATTCCCGGTCTGGCCGAAAATTGAGCTTTGATGAACATATGGGTTTACCCTTTCACAGTGATAAATTAACTGTTGGGTTGTCCTAATATTAAGTTATATTATAAGACGTATGAAGCTACGACAGGCCTAGCAACCCGGTAGTGGAGAATATATGGCTTGAATAAAAACTGACCCACAGGCTGGAAAAAGTAATGGATGTAAAAAAAGCGGTCAATGCATGTGATCTGCAGATGTCAATACCTATAAAATAAATCTGATTATAATAGTTTAACGTTATCAATACTGACCCAGATATTTTGTGTGTGGTTTTTTACTGTTTTTTCCAGTGAAAATAGGACTATAATAGCTTTTATAACTCGCAAATAAGGCCTTTTATATTAAAGTCTGACTGCTATAAATTTTCTCTTCATTTCAGACGTTGATCCTAAATAATCGTGACGTCCTCTCAGTGTACATAACTAAACAAATACTTGGTTTTTGAAATCAAGCACCATATTGTGTGGCTAGATAGATGCACAGTTAACGCTTTAATGATAATATTTGAGCTGTTACGTCAGATTATAAGCGTCATATGTGGGACCAAACATTATTTTTTACGTATTGACCAAGACTGCAGTGCTGCAATACTTTCAGAGGGTTCAACCCTAATTAAGGTATATTTTATTAAGTATACCTCATGCCACCAGGTTTTAATCCTACTTGAGGCCTTCTCCTCTTACAACTTACTTGAGGCACTATAAATGTTTCTAAGGGTAGTAGTATATAGACAAAATCATTTTATTGCACATATTGTTTGCTCACAAGAATACAAATGGTGTATTCTACCACACAGGGCTTATCGTATCCTCTATTATATTCATAAAAAAATTAATCTAGTGACGCCTTATCTCTGGAGCCCCTTATGGGGTCACGACCCCCGGGCTACACACCACTGCCTTAGAGTAGTTCAAGAAGAGTATGTTTTATTCCCAATATGTTCCCTTTCTCCAATAAAATAAGTTAAACTGAAGACATGTATTTTGCAACCCCCATAACAGTTAATATATTATTGGTAGCCTGACAGTATGGATAGGAGTAAGGTGTTGGACTTCTCTACTGGGGGTCCAGGGTTCAATCCTCGGTCCCGGAACAGACTTATCTGATTGCCAAACCCTTACTTTATCTCTGACAAGACATCTTGTGAATGTGAGGAATGCCAGGCCTCCACCGTGGTTCGGATTCCACGTTAAACTGTAGGTCCTCCATTATTATCTCACAAACACCCTACCATTACACATCAGCGTGCGTACAACCCGAAAGGGTAGTAAGACGCGGTAATAATAATAATAATAATAATAAATACCTGCTTTGATGGCCACATACTCTAAGGCGCTACCATTGCATTGGACTGGACTGCCGATGACGGGGAGATCAAGGTTCGAATCTCGTTTGGGTGAACTGAGTGTGGTTTCTCCAAAATTGTTTTCCAACTAAACGCAACGCAATGGTGGGTACACTTCCTCTAAATATAGCCTTCCTATCCCTAAAATAACTAGCGTAATTAGTATATAAGCGTATATCCCGAATAGTTAGTAAGCCATGGTACCAAAATAATAAATATATTTTTTCAACACTATAATTTGATCAAGATCTGTGTTACGTAACATTGTTCTGTACCTATCATCCCCCCCTGTAACAGCATGTAGCTATTACAGGTCATCCCCTTCCTCTATCAGCAGCTGTACGTGGTTAATGGAAGATACCAAAAGGCAGTAAGTATTCTCCCGAAGGGTAGTTAGTTCAAGTTATTCTATGATCTAGAACAGGTGTAGTATAAAATAAATGGTACAGATTTTCTCACTCCTTTGTTTGAAAATGGTGATATTTACTCAAAAATTTTAAGAAATGTGAAACAAAATAAAAAACATTGTTTCAGGAACACTCCTCTGAAAATAAATAATGAAATAAAATACATTGGGACAAAAATATATATCGAGAAAAATGTAATTTCTAGGTTCACCAAGGAACATGAAAACCAGTTTCTCAGACCTCAATTTAAAAATGATGTACTTGCCAATATCTCATAGCCTACTGGTTTTGGACAAATATAATTCAAATTCTGCTTTATATATAGCTTAACTACAATTACTTTGAAATGATAAGCTATTTTGTATCGAATCTCACTCGGGTGAACTGGGGGTGGTTTCTCCTAAATGGTGTTCACCCTCCCTTCACGCAAATGCAGGTTAGTTTCCTATATATATATATATACAGCCTTCCCAATTCTTAACCCATTAGCGTAATTAGTACTTAAGCGTATAACCCGAACGGGTAGTAAGACGTGGTGCTAAGTTTAATAATAATAATTATTGTTATTATAAATTAATCTTAGATAGAAAACTAAAAAAAAATCTTATGAGTTAACTTATGAAAACCTTAGATATCATGTTTTATCCTGATCAGTAAAATTAATTCTGTTATAGTCCCAGTAACAACCATCATCCCCCCCCCCCCCCNGGGTGCGAGCAAGCAGAAAGGAAGCGCCCCCCCTGTCAATAGGGAGTATGGTATCATTTATCAGAGTGGTTTTAATCTCTCTCCATCTCCTGAATTAAATTTTACACGAGCAAGAACCAAATCGATATTCTCGTCTCTTTATTTAATTTTGTTTTCATGCAAAACATTTGTCAATGTTTGGCACAGTCTCTATTAAGTTTGTTTTCCCAGTGACCTTTGCGTGAGAGTCAATGGGGCCTATTGTTTTATTTAAAACTAGCAGCCTTTAGTACTTGTAGTAGGCCAACTGGTCAGCAGGGGACACTTTGGTGGTCAAATGGTCTAAGGCGGTGATGAGCAAACTATGGCCCCAAGGCCAAATACGGCCTGCCGCTGTGTTCAATCTGGTCCGTTGGATACTTAATTAAAAAGGGTTGTGTTGTGGAGCAAGATTTTTTAAACACAACCAAACTGTGGTATTTTTTCATAAAAACCATTCCAAAATTAACTTTACCAAAATTGATAGAACATGCCCAAAAATGTAAGGCATTGTGTTTGCATCTTCATACTCATGCAACAATTATTGTTTTCAACTATGAAACTTAGGAAAAGTGATCTTATAAACCTTCTTACAGATGAGAATCTGTCTTCTCTCTTGAATATCATATCCTAACTATTTCACTCAACTCACACTCCATCGTATAACATTTCTGAATGAACTTAAGAAAATACTAGGCCACCAAGGTATTTGAGATTTTTATACATTCAAAATATATTTCAACATAACCATGTCAGGTTATTGTGTGTGTGTTTATAAATTTTTTAAACTAATATTGAAGAAAAACTCCTGAATAAAACGTTTTTGACGAATTTTTTTTTCATTTGGCCCTTTACACAAACATTAAGTTTGCAAATTCTTGGTCAGGTATCACTCTCATGATAGATTTAACTGCCAATGACAGGTAGATCGGGGTTCGATTCTCGGTCGTGTGTCCTGAGAGAATGTTTATTTTCTCCTCTTCTCCATGAAAGTTAAGGTACACGTCTTCTGAAGTCAACCTAACTCACCACTAAAACATTAGCTTAATTAATATGTGTGTGTACGACCCGAATGGTTAGTCAGACAGGGTGCTGAAAGAACTAAAATAAATGTTACGACACAATCGCATTAACGTGGTCACATTGTGTATTATAGCTTTGAAGAAAATGTTTAAAAATAGGTTTTTAGTAAACTACCCTTGGATAAATAATACTCTTAAAAAGAAACACATAATTTTGTTAATCACAATAATCACTTTCTTTCTATAAATTTTAGACTAAATTGTTCAAATATATTTGACAAAACTCAAATGATCAGAAATAAATTATTTCTAAGCTACCCTAAAATTATTTGTTATTAAAAAAATTCTTATTCATCATTAAAAACTATTCACAAATCACCATTTATATATTTTTTGTTGTATTTTTAGTTACAATTTGAACAAAATAAACGAATTCATAAAATAATCAAATCTCTTTGTGCAGTACAAGCATAACAAATATAACTTTTTTTTATATGTAACTTGGTAAATTAAAGTGTTGGAGACAGCCTTAATCAAGTTATTCCCATTTTGTTTGAATTGTGTTATGACCTCCCTCAAATTATCCAATAATTTTAAAAATAAACAAATTTCACAATACACTTCATTTTATTTTAATCCAGTATAAGATTATAATTAATATAATGTAGAACAAACAGATCCAGTTAATAATTCAATCCACGATACTTTTCCTTTAGTGACGTCATAATGTTTATAGAATTGAAAGGACCTTCGTAATGTAATTTCATTCCCTGCCAGTGAGACGCCAAATACATGCTTATCTTATCCACTGCATGAACAATGGCTAGGAGTGCGGGGTGTGTATTCTATTAGGCATATTATTAATTTATTTACTCAATCTAATCCATGCTAGTAGTTTATTTATAAGATCTTGGATATTATGCAATATGTGATTGATTAGCCTGATTATCGGACGAGGCTAATAGACTTATTACTTTCAGACTACGCTTGCGTTTCCACTAGAGGAATGAGTCTTATATCAAAATAAAATTAAGACAATGAGAACCATTTCGTATAATTATACTACCCATCTATCTCAATTAGAAAAAAACTTTTACACAGAGTGAAAATATGTCTGCAGTAAAAACCTCATTGTAGTTATTTCACTGTAAAACTATTTTTTCAAAGTAAATCAATTGGAATAAGGGAATTTAAATAATATACTAATGTCTTTTAAGGTTCTTATAACAAATTCTGAAAAAAAAACTGTGATTGTTCAAGAAGTTTACGAGAGACGACGAGTTATATTTTAGGATTTTAGAGAATTTGATCGCGGTAAGCATGATCCCGCTTGGATTTTCCCTGCAAAAACTTAGAAAGTCATCACTAGTCGCGCCACCAGTACTGGTGCACATAGCTCGCATTATTGTGCGAATGCTCACGTCGTTATTTTAAAACATAAATTTTACGTGATTCAAATATTTGAGTGTGTGGTGTATGTAACAATCGTCTTGAGCGGGAAAAACTGGACAGTCTGAAGCAATACGTCCTCTCTAGCAGACATGTTACAAAAAAAGCGTTTAATACAAGGGTCTCTGGCTACAGCAAACAACAAAGCACAATTTTAGATATGAACCAGAGGGTGAAGAAAGCCAAGACAGAGAACACTGCCTTCATAAGTGATACTGTGAAAATGTGTTTGAAAGCAAACATTCCTTTACAAAAATTAGATCACCCTGCTGTACGCCAGTACTTGAAAACGGGAGTTGTCTTTATATACGTAGACCTATAGGCCTGCCAAAATGACATTTTTACAAATAATTGATGATAAAAAAGTGTATCTACCAATAAGGAAATTTTATGAAAAATTTCAAATTAAAATATCAGGATTGCGTTTGGTAAAAATAAATTTACTTTCAGTAAGTTTTATTGTTTTAAAAATAAGTGCTTGGAAAAAATTTGGTACCTATAAGGAAATTTTATGAAAAAGTTTCAAATAAAAATATCAGGATTGCGTTTGGTAAAAATAATTAGTAAGTTTTATTGTTTTAAAAATTAGTGCTTGGATAAAATTTGATAAAAAAATAATAATGAATAATTATTGGATAGTGAAGGATATTACCAAATGATGCGGTACATACTCCGTACTCATCATCATACATTGTTGGAATAATATAATCTCGAAGGCTACGGTGGTAAGAACATGCAGCTCTACTGGAATAGGTTATTGACTGGCAAATCCATTGGAAAGAGACCAGTGGGAACACCTATACGCAGAAGAATAACATTATAATGGGCAATAAAGAGATAGGGTGAAGTGAAGGGGACCGGGTATAACTAACTCAAAATAAGGATAGTGTGTAATTATATGGACTAGGTGGAACTAATTCAAAATAGGGATAGATTGTAATGAGGTAGATTGGATAGAACTAGCTCAAGATATAAAGAGGTGGCACACTTTTGTAAGTACGCCAATAATCTCTCGATTTCCTAATACCATAGATTAAGTAAGTAATATCTTATTATATTTAAGATATGTATGATTTATTTAACTTTCATAAACCATTGTATTGTATTAATGTGTGTTGCCAGTTCTAAAATCAATTTTAAAATTAATTTTTAATCAAATTTATACTTACAAGAATGGTTCTTCTATCCCGAAGTGCACTCGTAATATAAGCTTTTGTCAAGTCCTATAAAACTGGTCGCGCTTCAAGCCTACTAAAAAGCGACGTTTTAATGGTTAGTGGATAGATTTATCCATTAGCTGGAATGGAAAGATTGATGGACAAATGGATGGATGGGCGGAATAGTGCAGGGCGTACTGTCACTTTTTTTTTTCACAAGCTAGGAGTGAGGCAATTTTTTTTTACATGATAAAATAGAAAGAACAATCGAAGGATGGATGAGAAAAAAAATGACGTTAATGAGCGTTGGTCACATTGAATACGAGAGCTCTCACCCACGAGCCTTAATTGTGTTCTACATACCCACTCTCCAATCACGAATAAAGACATTTTCATTTTAGACGTGACTTGAAATTTATGAGGCGTGAAATATTTAAAAAAACTAGGGTTAAAAATATATTAAGCGGAGATGAGTTAAGAAAGAATTTCTTTGGAAGGTTTTGGTTTCATTTTACAAAATTATCAACCCTTATTAACGTCACCGTATCAGAAAGGGTTATTTTGTGTAAAGTTTCTTTTAAAATTTTTTTTTTTATGGTTTTCACTCTGACAATTTGTTTTTACCTTGTCAATTTACCCAGCTGGGATATAAGAATATTTTTCAAACCTTTACGATATCACGTATACATTTTTTTTTAAAATCTTATAGCAAATACTAAATGTAAATATTCTGTATAGCACAACGACATAATCATACACACTTTATCACATAATCTACAATCTTCAGTTGTCTGACGTTGCTCGGATCACATTAGTGATATTATGAAATTTATTTAGTCTATTAAAGGTTGAGTTTTATCTTTTTTTGATAAATTTCGATTGAAATTAAATCAATTTTATATTATCTGACCCCTTAGGGTAGTGAGTGTCCAGTGCACTTGGAAATGAACCTAGGTGTCCCAGGCTCGATTCTCGGCTAGTGTTTTGGATATTTTTCTCTTAAGAGGAATTATTCCAATGGACGGTCTCCAAGGGTTGAGATAAGTTAAGACTCCTACCGACTCTACAACTTCATGATTACAATCGTCAAGACCCATCGTAATATAGAGAAAATTTAGATCTTTTCACGAATATAATACTTTCTTTATGTGTGAACGTAAAAATCTGAAATTTAAGGTAGAGATGTAGGAGACGCGAGAAAAGGTAAGGGTTTTTGTAATTGTTACGTCAAAACACTTTTTTGGCCTCAATAAATAATATATTTCATCATCAAAAACATAGAATTTAATTTTCTTCACGTGGTGATGTCAACAGATCTTGAATATCTATCATGAGTATAGCGGTATTAGATACCAAACTTTTTAAACGACGAGTAAAAGCTTTAATTAAATTCCAGAACACCTTTGACAAATATTCAAGAAATGTTGATATCACCGTGTGAAGAAAATTAAACTCTATGTTTCTACTGAAGCAATATTTAATTTATTTTGTACAAATAAATGTTTTGTTATATAAACTGCAAAACACACTGATCTCTTCTCACGTCCATTACACTCTCACCCTAAGGGCAAATGTCTATATTTATCTACCCTTTGATGAGCCAGGGTATTTAAAACCAAAGCCCCACCATCCCATAGATGTAAAATAAATAAAGGTCCTCACCTTTCATTATCAATGATGATTAACAAAATCCTGTTATTGACTCGATTAAAAAACAGAAAAAAACTAGATTAAATACTGTTGTGATTATTTTAATCAACTTAGCGTTGATTATCTCATCACCTCTGCGACACACTGATTAAAAACACAGTTGACGTGCAGATCTGGTGAAAATTAAGTTATTTATTAAAGGTGCAATGATTTGTCACCGCGTTGGAACCGTTGATTAAAATAGATTAGACATACCAAATCAATTTTATCCAATAGTTTTTATAATCCTTTTATATTCACAACGTGTGTGCATATGTACTACTTACGCTATTGTGTTAGAGATGAGTAATGCTGAATTTAGAGTAAGTGTTCCAATATTTTCTTGAAGAGAGATTGGAAAACAAGATAGGTATAAACACCCTTACTACACCTGAATAGAATTCAAACCCTCCCGATCCACTAAGTTACAAGAAAAAAAGTGACATGGGTGGCTATGAATGAAAGTGATTCAACATATAAAGGACCCGCTTCGGTGTCTGCACGATCTAAGGCAGTGGCTCTCAATAGGCGGCTCACGGGCCAGATGTGGCCCGCGAATTACGTCAGTCCGGCCCACGGTAGATAATTAATCTAAAACTATACAGAGTGTATAATTAACCCAACAACACTATTTTACACCGCACGTCTGACAGCCCTGTGATAGGCGTGATGGGAGGGTGAAGGTCATGTACCTAATATGGACCAAAGACACTTACAGTTTGAATTAATGTATGTTCAAAGTTCAGACGAACTGAAAAGTAACTTTACGGGTAAGTCTATGTGTAATTTTTGGGCTAAATTTATGACTAGTTATCCAAATTGTAAGAAACTTTCCATTCTAATTTTAACTACGTTTGGGTTTACCTACATGAATGTGAATCAAGCTTCTCTGACATGAACAAGATAAAAAATTGTTACAGGAAAAATTAGAAGATTTTAATGTTGAAAACGCCATAAGATTAGCCCACATTCTATACTACAGATTTTAAACAAATTGTTGAAGGAAATTGCCCTCATTTTTCTCATAGGTTTCTTGGTAACTAGAATAAAGTTTGTTTCATAACTTATATTTTATAAATCTTAAAATAAAAATAGCGTTCATTACTTTGAGGTATTTAGTTTTGATTTTGGTAACTTTATGTGCATTTTTCAAATTAAGTTTTCATACCCTCTGGGCAGGTCCATGACATATAAAATATAACTGTGGCCCACTCTGAGAAGTAATTGAGAACCACTGGTCTAAGGCATCACTCTCTCAATATTAAACTGCCGAGGACCGGGTGTTCGATATTCGAATCCGGGTCGGGTGTTCTGAGGGTGGATTTTACAAAAGGTTTTTCCACTCCCCCTTCACGCAAGTGCGGGTACCTATCCTTAAAATCATCATTACTCATCCCTAATTCACTAGCGTAGTTAATACGTATACGTATAACCTAAAAAAAGGAACAACAGGAAATCATTGGGGGAAGGGAGGATAGGGGAGGGGAGGGTAGAATCTATTCGAAACACTTCATTTTTCCTTCCTGACATTGCGTTGTTATTTTTATTCTGCTGTTCGCCCGAGGGAATAAATTGAAAACGTGGTTAGCGGAAAAATAGAGTTAGTTTTGTCCCTCCTATTTATTCCAGTGTTGACTATAGATGATACAAATGTCTGATCCAAGGTAATATGAGTCGAAATATACAGTCCAATTTTATTATTTAGGCCCTTTAAAAAAATAAATATATGTATGAGACCAAGATTAAAAACCTTACTATTTGTGTTCCTTTATAGCTACTAAACAATTAGAATTAACCATTTTAGCCCACAATGACTTGTATGGAAACTTGAAAGTCTATTCAGTAACTTTTCTGGTTGTAAAGTAAAATTGGTGTGCATTAATTTAAAATGTGAAATGATTATTTTGTACAATAATTCTCAGAAATGTATCTAACCAATTTTCATCATTTTTAAATTAAAGCTTATAAATAGAGCCTGTGCCGAAATATTTCAATATATTTTCAAAAGTGAAGTCACTTATTCAGAAAAATAACTCTTTCTACAAGAATTTAACAATTTCTATCAAAACTACTATAATTCTATATTTTAAAAAATACCAGAATTTTGCTTTGAAGATATTAATAATATTGCGAGTTTTGTCTGCGACAATCGTAGCCTAGTAGTGCTTATATTAGCCAGTAATAATGTACCGTTGCCCAGGGGATGCCCAAATGTTCCGTGGAGGCTCTTTCCATGTTCCGTTGAGCTGAGATGATGATGATAGTGAGCATGAGGGTGTGGAACCAGTATACACTTTTAAGCTTAACTAACCAAATCCTGGTGACCTTTGGGGCAATTCCCCTTCCCGGGAAAAATATCCACTATACCGCTGGGAATCGAACCCAGGACCCTTGGGATCGTGGCCATGTTCACTATACCACGGGGCAGGCTACTAAGAGTATTACAATACAACATTAAAGTTAACGTATTTTCAATTTAGGAGATCATACGTCTCATCAACTTCTATATCTCAACATCCGTTTACATAAAGTCTCAATCGAAGGATGGATGAGGGAAAAAATGACGCTAATGAACGTTGGTCACATTGAGTACAAAAGCTCGCATCCATGAGCCTTGATCAACAACTCTACAACTGTCAACTTGAACAGCACCCACTCTCAGTTCATAGGAGTGGACAAGCTTCGACATCAAATACTCAACAGTCATCAACTCCTTCTACTGAAATATTGCACGCGAGTGTCGGCAGTGCCTCATAATACAGACTAAACCAGAGGATCTCAAAGTGGGGTCCATGAGGTTCATCCACGACATACCTTTATTATTATTAGATTTTATAAAATTCTATATAAAAATGCAAATCATTGGGATGAACTAAAGACAACAGCGATGTCTTACCATATTAGACCGGCTGAAAGTGAAGCCGATAAATGGGGGGCCCCTTATTGCCGCCTCTTTGAGAGAAGCTTTAGTCATTTACTTTTATTTTAGCTTTCTCTTAAATCAACACAAAATAATTTTATAAAATGCACTGACAGATTTTATAACGTTTCCAACTTTTTTTTTTTTTGCGAGAAAGCCCTTTCTGCTCTTCTAAATGTTGAATCAGGGTTCAATACCATTCCACACATGCCTCATTAGTGATTATAAATTTACCAATATAATACGTATAATATTCTAATTTTTATTGTAAATATTTTATCATTGATTTAAAAAACCTTTAGGACAAAATATGTGCAAATATAATAACTTCATTTATTTTGTTTTAATTTATATTTTAATTAGTTTTACACTGAAAAGATTACTATAGATATAAAATACATTATGACTCATTTATTCTTATTATAGATGAAAATATTATAATTATATATTTATTTAATCATCATTTATCCTACCTTAAGTGTCCACGAATCAGCTGTTCCCTGGTCAGAGGGCCCGCTTAACTAAGAAGATTAAGAACCACTGGGTTAAAAAATATAGACAAAAGACTTGGTGGTTGGAGATATTGACGTCAAATCAGAGGTGGTCTCAGGATTTTCATGAGGGGAGGGTAGACCACAGCCAGGATTTTCATGAGAAGGGGGCCTGCTCTCATACCGGGCTGGGCAGGTCCCCCCTCGGAAAATTCCGAAAGAAAAATACTTCAAAATTCGAGAGTAAATTAGAAAGTAGTTTAGAAATTATTATTAGATAACTTAAAAAAATGGTTACAAGTTCACTGTTTATTAAGATTTTGTTAATTTTTGTTAATTAAATTATGTGTTTAAAATGTATATCATTATTATTATTATTATTATTATTATTATTATTAGCACCGCGTCTTACTACCCGTTCGGGTTATACGCACTTACGCTAATGTGTAACGGGTGGGTGATTGTGAGATGAAATGGAGGACCTACAGTTAAACGTGGGATCCAAACCACGGTGGAGGCCTGGCATTCCTCACATTCACAAGTTGTGATTAATACACGTCTTGTCAGAGGTGAAGGAAGGGTTTGGCAATCAGATAAATCTGTGCCGGGACCGGGGATTGAACCCCGGCCGCCTGAAAATGTATATCAAATCATGAAGTGAAGCAACTATCTAGTGAGATATTCCATGACAGGAAATCTACAAGTACTTTATTATTACATAGATCTAATAGATATAATTTTGTAATCATTATTGTTAATCATAACTAAAACAAATATTGGGGCCGTCCCCCATAGGATTCACTCCTGCATCAATTGTTTACAAAGTTCAACTGGATTAAACACGATCAATAAAAATAGAAGAATTCAAAAATAGCTCAAATCAATAAACCACAGAAAACAAGAAAAAAGTTTGAAATAACGAGTGTTGTGCCAAAGCAGAGTCAAATAATTTTTTTAAATGGGATGTCCGTGAGAAATAATCCTGAGGAAAGATGTGTTTACAAATTTGAATAAACAAATTAAAATATTATATTATGTCCGTTACTACCCGACAGTATTTAAAAAAAAACTAAATTAGCTTTTTTTATGGCACGAGGAAGAAATATTTGTTGTAAGTTAGGTTAATAAATGAACTAATTTATATCCAAGCTATTATATTAAGTTAATAACGGTTATAGTCGCATCTAAATTCATTCTCGTTAGATTAAAAAAGGACACCTGGACATGGGTCAAGATGACATTTTTCAATTTAAAGAATAATTTAATATAGTTGATACATCAAGAAATGTCTAAAATTTAGTTTGACCTGTCAAATTTCTTATTTTTGATTTTAAATATATTAATAAACAAAAAAAGGCTCAAGTTTTTTAAACTACACTACTTTCCCTTAAAAATTTCATACAACAAAAAAACTCCATGGTGTGAGCTTGTACTGACCTAGTGGCCACAGCTTTTATCACTGATAAGACCAACATTTGCGGATAGATGGTGTCATATGGTCAAAAAAAAGACCCCTCCATCCATTTAGCTCAGTTTTATAAACCAAAGCTACTAATTTATTCAAATAGCTCCTCATTTGTCCTAACGAGACTAAATTTGACCCCGTTGAGATCATTCAATACAAGCACCCCCC
>CABEEJ010003149.1:54024-74907 GCA_901482245.1 Timema douglasi
CCTCAAACCATTCAGTCACAAGCAAACTAGAATAGATGGGCTTGACGTTTATTCCGTGTGATCACTGATGTGGGCCACACCCATTACTAAAACCAGTTATAAAGAAACGGTATGAAGGATATTGTTTGCGTGCTAAGAGAATGGGACACTGTACTGACGAATAAGGGTGATCTTGCGGTCTAGGTGTAGGGTGTCAGACTTACATACTGGTGGTCTGGGGTTCAATCCTTGGTCCCAGCAGAGATTTATCTTATTACCAAACCCTTCCTTCACCTCTGACAAGACGTGTATTAATCACAACTTGTGAATGTGTGGAATGCCAGGCCTCCACCGTGGTTCGAATCCCACGTTAAACTGTGGGTCCTCCATTTCATCTAACAATCACCTACCATTACACATTAATATACCCGAATAGGTAGTAAGACGTGATGCTAATAATAATAATAATAATAAATTAATAAACTACCCCCAAATCACCCAGATATAGTTTGTATCCACCCTATACCCGTAAATAGCAGTCCTCGGCCTTACGCATCTAACGCCTTGGACTGCATGTACAATGGCTACCACTGTGGGTGTTCCGGTACTGCTTTAACCTTCAAAGAATATTTATTTACATTCACATAAATAGCATATTTTAATAAGCTTCAGTGGCCGCATTGTCTAATGCGTCACTCTCACAATATTTGACTGCCGCTGGAAGAGTGTTAAGGGTTTGAATCCCAGTCCGGTGTAGGCCTACTAAGGGTAATTTTCCCTAAATGGGTTTACATTCTCAATTCAATCAAATGCGTGTACACTTTCTATCAATTAAACATTACTTATACTTAACTAATTAGCGTAATTAATACATATGCATATGACCTGAACAGGTGGTAAATAGGACGTTGTGATAACAAATTCTTACAAGATAGGGTTATAGTAGAATCCCTCAGGCTTTTTTATTTATTTTTAGCCACACTGGTGGCACAGAACGTTGCCCAGGGTAAACCAAAGGACAGGAGCTGGCACCCTCTTAGTAGTGTTTTTTAGCACCCCTTCGGGCTATACGCTTATATGCACTAATTACGCTAATGGTTTTAGGGATGATTAAGTTTTTATTAATATGAATTATACACATATTTGTGTGGAGGGAGAGTGGAAAACAATTTAGGGAAAACAACCCTTAGTACACCCGACAGAGATTCGAATCCCAGTCTCCCCATCATCGTCAGTCTAGTCTACTGCAATAGTAGTGCATTAGACTATGTGATCACCGAAGCTGGTTTAAGTAGTGTTGTGCCGAAGTAATATTGCAAAGTTGCTCAGCGTGCTAACCAACCTAAGAGCGCCTAAATCATTTATATTTTTATACTAGTTAACTAGTACAACTATTATTTATCCTATAAAATGTAACAGTGTTTCTGAATCGAATATATTAAATAACTACTGTTTCTTGAATAATTAAAATGTTAATCTAAATCAGACAAATCAGAATAAATACAAAAGTAATATATGTTTTGCAAAATATAAGTTCTGAAGATATATTTTGAAATTTAAAAACAAAACAACTGAATCATTGAAACATAAAACACGTTGTTTTTAAAATTAATAATCACATCAATACTTTTAATTAAAATTAAAGGTTTTATATTATTTGTATTAAAATCGCTTAGCGAGCCATTGAAAATAGTACCACGCTCCACTCTTGGTATGTGTGCCATAAATTGCCGACCCGAGCCATACGAGTTTGTTTACATATGAGAGTATGGAACTAGTGGAAACACTTAAAACGAACTTAAGCCTCACTAACCAAACAATAATGACCGTTGGGGTAGTTACACTTTGGGGAAAAATACCCAGGGTACTAGCCGGGAGACGAGCCCGAGACGCTTGGCTCGCAGCCAGTCGCTTTGATCACTAAACTACGATGCCGGTTACTTATATTGCTGTCAGATAAGCTTAGTCCATTGAAAATTGGACTACACACAACTAATATGATATACAATATTTTATAAAAACAGAGTTTAGATTAAATTATAAAGTTTCCATATTTCTGAATAATCTTATTAAAATAATATGATAAAAAATCTTTTGCATACAAAACTTGTGACTAACTTTAATGAACACGGAAAAGATAACGACATTATTTCAGTGTTGTCATTTCATTAAAGTCAGAACTTACTTTTGATATTTTAAAACGTAAAGCTTCTGAAGATTTTTTCTCTCCATTTAATGAGAGGGGTATTATGGGGGATATTAACCACAGCAAACAAAAGAAAGACAACCACACCAGTGGTGTTACGTGTATGTTTGTCATGGTAGTCGTAGAATGTCCAAACTATATCTGTAGAATTATTGTTATCATCGCTTATGCCGGAATCACGATAAACTTAACGTTAACTTAAAGTTTACTTAACGTAAATTATCTTCTCGTGTATTTAAATGGAATCGATCACGATGCAGTGAACTTAACGTAAGAGATGTCCTGGGAGATCTTTTACGTTAAGTGAACGTTACATAAAGGGTATCACGTGATCCAGCCAGCCAATCATTATGCGAGTGACGTCAACAGGGCTATTTAGTAATCCATTTGTTGGTTTTAAGATCAAGGTCTACTCTTTAGCTTAAGTTATAGTGATCATACATTAAAACAAAGTAATTAAATTAAAAGAAGAAAGCTAAATTTATCAAAAAGTTTAATGATATATATATATATTTATCATATCGATTGAAAATTATAAACATTCACAAATCATCACTTTACAAAGAGTACAAATCACAGATCATACTCAAGAATGCTGATGTTTGGCTCGATATGTTACGTTAAGTTACGTGAATCGTGATCACACATCTGTTTTCTTAAGTTAAGTTAACTTTAAGGGAACATTACGTTAAGTTAAGGTTAGTTGATCGCGATCTCGGCATTAGCAGAACACTCATTGGTCAGGTTTCCATACAAGTTTATTCCCATGTGAAGTAGATACAATCCAATGTTGATAAAACAAAATCATTTAAGGTATTTAACATGCACTTTATTAACCGACTGAATATGTACGCACAAGAGAATTTCTATGAGCGAGAGCGAAAGTTCCTACTAATTTATATGGGAGAGGTATTTTTACATAACTTCTAAGCTCATTTTACCTGTCACAAACAACATGAGACAGACGGCTTTACTTCCCCTACGAAGGAAGTTGTGCTACAGCCCCAGCTGGAACTGAACCCACGAACATCGAGTTCTGAGGCGAGCACTTTAACCTAATACCACCGAAGTCGACTCGCTCACCAGAATCAACCGGTGCTCGAACCGTGGTAGGCCTATTATAACCCGTTCTTATAAGCTACATCATAGTGAAATAAAGCAATGTGGTGGTCTCATCTTTAATTATTACACCATTGTATATTTTATAAGATACACAATAGGTATACCAATTAAGGTGGTAGTCTCACCTTATCGGTTATACTGTGGCCCCATTTTATAAGTTACAGCATAGTGGAGCCGCGCAATGTAACATTCTTACCTGGACTGATTACACTATGGTTATATCTTATAAGGCTCCCCAAAGTAGATACATTCAAGGTAGTGGACCTATTTTGACTTATTATACTATGGTCATTATTGCGAAAGACAAAAGAATATGTAGGAACAAATAATATATAGTATCAAGAAACATATTATTGTAACGTATGAAACTTATGTTATTAGGAGGCTCGATATGAAAGATACTGTACTCCTTATCAAAATCCTGTTATTGAAGAATTCTGAAAAGGGAAAATACCTTTAATAACAGGACTTCCTACAAAAATCAGTATATATTTCCTCTTTAACCATGAAAGTTTATATACATCACATATTATTTATATATTTTTATTCATTTTTAACAAGGTCACAACAAAACATTCCTATTAATTAAATATTGTCTCAATGGTTTTGAATCTTCACAATTGACAGTTTCATCAAATATACTAGCAGTATGATGTTATTTCCTTTCAAGTAAGATGTGGTCATAACCATTCCATTCTTTACATTGGAGTTAAATTTAAATAGGGGTGATTTCACATTAGAGTTACAAATTTGTCTTTTTTCCTCGCTGGATATAAATACTTTTTGAATGTTTCTGATGGCTAAATAGTAAAATAGTGGATAGAAAGGAAGCCTTTTTGAATAACTTGGCTTTGGGGGACAAATAAATTTAATGGTTTTTTTTTTGTTTGTTTGAATTTATATAATTGAAGTGTGAGATAAATTGGGATATTTTACTCGGAAGGGAGGGTTTCAGTATTTTATTTTCTTAAGTTTTCTTAAGAGGTGAAAAAGAGGGAGGGATAAGAATCTATATTATGTAAAGTTATTATCAATCTTGATAGGGAGACAATTTTTTTTTCTAGAAAAGAAATATATTTATTATAAAATTTCACTTATATTCCATTTACATACTACAATGAAAGTATTCAAAAAGGACCACACCGACTTTAAAGTTGCTCCACAATTAAGAATTTTTTTTGTTAAAAATATTATTATTTTAACTTTTTGGAATTTTCCCTTTGGTTACAGTTTAGAAGCTATAATTTAGCCAAATTTCAAGTTTATAGCTCACTTTGAAGTGGCTAAACATTAATGTCAATGAGTTAGTCAGCCGTGTGGCTTTATAGAAGTATAATATTTGAATGAAGGTAAAAAGTTTCCATAAATTCCAGGACAGCCTTTACAGATTTTCATGAAATTTCAATATCACCACGTTCAGAAAATTAAACTCTAAGTTTCTAATGGTACCGTATTGTGTATATTTGACCTAAAGAGTTTTGACACCAAAACTTTAAAATTTTGTTTTAACTTCTCCTGGCTTTCCCTACATTCCCACCTAAAGAATGACCCCTAATTATTTTAGTGTTTTATTAAAATATGTTGGCAGCATTGATGACTTATTTGCGTCTCTTGTCTCAGTGGGCTGCAACGACTGAATATTTATTCTCAGAGGAACGGGTAACCTGCCCAATTTAATACACAAACAAGCTAGACAGTTTCCAATGTCAACCCTACTCCACAACGTGACTGCGCTGATTTTCTGTCTGTAATCACTTCTGCCCCATCGACTCGAACAAGCGATGGTTCGTTTACTTTGCGCTAATTCATTATTACCCATCAGCAAGTGACATACTTTGCCAGGACACGTGATGCTATATTCTGTTGCAATCTATGAGGGGACACAAACTGGTATACCGGGTCACAATATGTGAGGATACACAATCTACTATACCTGGTGACAATATGTGAGGAGTCGACCTCAATGGTCTTGGAGTAGGGTGTTTAACTCAGGTCTCGATGATAGTAGGCTTAGAACCAAATGGGGTGGACGGATTTTTCTTGAGCGATAAAAATTCGTAGCACAACTTCCTTCGGAGGGGAAGTAAAGACGTCGGTGTCATGTCGATTGTAGCATGTAAAAGAAACGGGGAAGGTATGTGAAAGTGCTTTCCCAGAAAAATTGATAGGCGCATTCTTCCTCGCTTGTAGAAAGTCTCGTGTGCTAATATAATCAGTCAATTTAGAAAGTGGACGTCAAATAACTATATTAAATAAATATAAACTATATGAAGAAACACAGGGTGTTATACTCACTCACAAAATGTTTAGTGACACAGGGTGCTATACTCGGTTACAACATGTGAGGTAAAACAGGGTGATATACTCGGTTACAATATGTGAGGTAAAACAGGGTGCTATACTCGGTTACAACATGTGAGGTAAAACAGGATGCTATACTCGGTTACAACATGTGAGGTAAAACCGGGTGCTATACTCGGTTACAACATGTGAGGTAAAACAGAGTGCTATACTCGGTTACAATATGTGAGGTAAAACAGGGTGATATACTCGGTTACAACATGTGAGGTAAAACAGGGTGATATACTCGGTTACAACATGTGAGGTAAAACAGGGTGATATACTCGGTTACAACATGTGAGGTAAAACAGGGTGATATACTCGGTTACAACATGTGAGGTAAAACAGGGTGATATACTCGGTTACAACATGTGAGGTAAAACAGGGTGATATACTCGGTTACAACATGTGAGGTAAAACAGGGTGATATACTCGGTTACAACATGTGAGGTAAAACAGGGTGATATACTCGGTTACAACATGTGAGGTAAAACAGGGTGATATACTCGGTTACAACATGTGAGGTAAAACAGGGTGATATACTCGGTTACAACATGTGAGGTAAAACAGGGTGATATACTCGGTTACAACATGTGAGGTAAAACAGGGTGATATACTCGGTTACAACATGTGAGGTAAAACAGGGTGATATACTCGGTTACAACATGTGAGGTAAAACAGGGTGATATACTCGGTTACAACATGTGAGGTAAAACAGGGTGATATACTCGGTTACAACATGTGAGGTAAAACAGGGTGATATACTCGGTTACAACATGTGAGGTAAAACAGGGTGATATACTCGGTTACAACATGTGAGATAAAACAGGCTGATATACTCGGTTACAACATGTGAGGTAAAACAGGGTGATATACTCGGTTACAACATGTGGGGTAAAACAGGGTGATATACTCGGTTACAACATGTGAGGTAAAACCGGGTGCTATACTCGGTTACAACATGTGGGGTAAAACAGGGTGATATACTCGGTTACAACATGTGAGGTAAAACAGAGTGCTATACTCGGTTACAATATGTGAGGTAAAACAGGGTGATATACTCGGTTACAACATGTGAGGTAAAACAGGGTGATATACTCGGTTACAATATGTGAGGTAAAACAGGGTGCTATACTCGGTTACAACATGTGAGGTAAAACCGGGTGCTATACTCGGTTACAACATGTGAGGTAAAACAGGGTGATATACTCGGTTACAATATGGGAAGGGACACGGCTACTATACCAGGTGTACTGAAAGGAGTTGTTTCTGAATGGTGTACCACTTACACACTACCTAATTTCGGATACATTTCCAATAAATCTCTAACTCCCTTACACGGAGCTATAATGGTAATTAATAGAGTTTATGTGAATATATTATTAAGATACGGAGTAAAACAACAACTACATAGAAGTGGTTTGAATGGTGTTGACTAGAAGAAAATATTTTAAAACTAATACAAAATGGCTCGGTAACTAAAGTGTTACAGTGCACCGCAAAGACTGTATCGCTACTCTACCTAAATATGAAGATATTTACTTAAATCTAGTAAGATATGTGTAACGAAATAATGTAAGGACCGAGGACATCTAATTTAATACCTATGGGCCACTATATCAAGATGCCGGTCTGAAAATTAATAAAGTAACGGAATAACATAAAAGTATTCTTAAAGTTCAATTGCATAAGAAAAAAATGTTTAAAGAATTTAGACTTTGTATGAGTGCATGAACCAATATACAATTAGTAAACAAAAATATATGTGTTATAATCATTTTAGTATATAACGTTAAATAACAATTAATTCTAAAGGTTTATTTACTTTAAAAAGTCACCAAACCTTCTATTTACTTAGAATATTTTCATTAGATGTTAAAAAGTAATGTCGTGTGAGAAATTGTGGCAATCATTTAGAAAAAAAAAAACAGGCCAATTTTTGTACGTTTGATTAATTACTCTCTTCAGTTATAGGTCAGGGACGATTATTTATTACCGAGTGGGCTGTTTTTTCTTAATCCACGTTAGAAATTAACAGCTCGGGATTATGTTTTGGTCTCTGAAACAAGCTGGTATAAAGCCTGGTACACAAAACACAATGTTTTAAACAAATATTTGTAAAGAAAAGATACATCGCTTTGTTCAGAATTATTACAAACAAGTTCTACCCAGAACCTGTACACAAAATATATACGACTAGCTTTTGCCCACGGCTTCGCTCGCGTTAATGTTTATTTTGTCATTAAACTCAGGTTGTCGGTCGACAAAGGAAGTATGAAAATAAAAACGATGAACTTATTCAGGTTGTTGGTCAATACAGGTAGAGATAAAGAAACATAAAAACTACATGATATAAATAAGGTTTAAGTCTAATAGTAGAAAAGAAGTAGCGGAGTGTGTGTCAGTAGAGTCATTGGTTATGCCTTGCCGCGAATTGAAGATCCCACTCCATCTTAAATTTTACCTACAATTAATTAACATCCCTCATTTACTCCACTTGTTCTTGGCCGTTGCAATCATGGGAACAGAATAGATCATTATTTTAGGACGCTCATATATACTATGTTGTATGTCCTTCCATTTGGCGCAAATACATACAAATTCGGGGTATTGGACACACGTGAACATGCTACATATAGCTGGCCATGGGAAAAACATGGCTTTTTTAAATGCACCCCTGCTACCTGCAATGTTTGCCCTTGCGCTTTGTTAATAGTAATAGCTAAATTAAGTTTGTTTGGAAACTGGAGTCTTTTGAATTGAAATGGTAGGTCAGTGGGGATTATTGGGATTTGAGGTATGATTACACTTTTCCCTCACCTGTTAAAATGGTGGCACAGATTATATTTTGCCCTAATTATGTAATCCGAAGCATCGTCCCATTACATAATCGGGGTGCCTCTAAATTTCGCATAAGCATAACTGGTACACCTAATTTCAATTGTAGTTTATGCGAGTGTACACCCGATAGCTCCAGAGAATTTAAAAACTCAGCGGGATATGAAGTGCTTTGTTCTGTGTCCATAATTGTATCTATTGACAAATACTCCTTTATTTCTCCCTACACTTCTTTCAAAATGTCAGTCTTGATTTTGTCAACGATTTCATTTTTTGGTGCAAGAATTGCTCTTGCACACAACCAGTGATCACAATTAAAATTTAGTTGAAAGTCTGGGTAAACTTTAGCAATGAGCTCCACATCATTTTCCACCAAATTACAGAATTCCCTTGTAAGTAAAATACAACCTTCAGCATCCGTGTCCAAACGTCCATCGCCAATGTTCAATAGTGTCTTTGCGTAATGTCCTAAATCTACGTATTTATAGAGGTGGACTCTCATATTCTTTATTAGGCTGAATTTTTAATTTTTGCCCACAATCTTGATGACTTGAGACAGGCTTTGACTTCATCTGCACGTGTGCCTCTCTGGATCACCGGTAGAGTTTGTCGGAAGTCACCAGCCAGTAAAACTACCATTCCTCCCATAATATATGTACTGTCTCGAAAGTCCTGAAGAGTTCGGTTTAACGCATCTAGCTTTTATGTGGGACATCGAACTTTCGTCCCACACTAAAAGCTTACATTGTCGTAGCATCATACCTCGAGAGCTATTTTTGCTGAAATTTCATATGGGTGACTCTTCTTGTGCATGTGCAAGATTTAATGGAAATTTTAGAACGGAATGTGCAGTACGGTCACCGTTCAGTAGTGTAGCTGCTATATCAGAGGAAGCCACGGCAACAGAAATTTTCTGGTCTTTTCTTATGAACGCCAATAGTAAGTTCACCAAAAACGTTTTCCCGGTTCCTCCAGAGGCGTCGAGAAAGAGGAGTGCACCATTCCCTGACTCTACTTGATGTAACATCTGTTTAAATACTTGACTTTGTTCTGGAAGCAACCGAGGAACTAATTCGGTTACTTTCTGTTGCAATGCTGTGAAATCATAGTTTAATTCCCGAGTAATTTCATCGTTTGAGTCATTTTCATCTGATCGTTGAGGGCTTATTATTTCAAAATCTTGAAGCTTCTTCCCCGTCATGGTCATAACATTGTTTTCAATTTTCGTCAGCGCTTCGTAGTAGATGTGCTCATTAAAAGTCATATCTGCATGTACTTGCTGTAGCCACCGCAAAATATCTTCCAACATGTACTCTTTGTACTTATCCCACAACGTTTGAGGATTGGAAAGACAGCAAGATGATATGAGGGTTGCGTAGTAAAGTTCCCTGATTTTGTCTGGTGATCGGCACTGCACGGCTTCCTCCATAGTTTCGTCTCAGTGGTTATCATTCTCTAACAAACGTAGAGCTTCACATGCTACTCTATGTGTTCCAAATTCCTAAACGTTTACAATTTTAAGGTCTCTATAGCTAGTGGGACCTCGAACATGATGAAATAACATGCGCAGATAAAAGCATTCAAAGTTCGTTACATGGACGGTGTGGACACGACCAAGTGCGTCTGATGATTTAACCCCTGGCAAATCTTCAACAGGCGTACCTTAAACGCGGCGTTTCCACTCCTTTTTCGAGGTGTTCCATGTATAATAACGGGGTACTTGGGAATACAATAATGTTTTAGTGAAAGTATCTGTCTGAAAAAGCTGGAAAAAGGCAGTTAATGTGATTTTAAGAGGTGATGAGATCCTTTCCTGGAAATTAATCTCATTAAAGAAAACATGCTGTCCATTTTCTAAGTGTACGGCAAGATGTGTAATAATTGGATGTCTTTCTTGTAAGGGTAAACCAAGGAGCCGCCACGCTGCCTCATTACTACTGACATATTGCCTTGATTGATAGGTTTATACTTCATTAAGAGTTTGCGCTACGCCTTCGTTACGCAGATTGAAGATCGCCTGATCGCTCCCTTTATTAATGTATTTGAAAATATATTTAATAACACGAAATGAGCTGCACGCCTCTATATTAATGTGGGCATTAAATATTTTACATAAAATGGGTGAATACGGTACAACCCAGCTATTATCAAAAGTTTGGACCACTCCACTGCTAGTCTGAATCGTAACACTTATACCACCATTATCGGGTGCTCTTCGTCTGTATAAAGAGTAACCCTTCTCATTGTGCACTGTTTCCTTTAGCACCTCTCGGGGGATTTTTTTGGTACATTTTCCATTTTTAATGCAAGGCGATATTGGATTGTGTGCCCCACAGGGACCATAAACCATGTTTTTGACTACGATATCGTGCAAATCCTTATCTTGTTCTGGATCTGGAATCTCGGTGCTTATTATGTTACCTATTTGGTTGGGACGCAGCTTTACTTGCAACCAAATAAGAATGTGCACATGTGGAGTCCTCGTTTCTGCCATTCAATGGAATACATTTGACACTGGACGTTTCCACATACTTTTCCCTTCGTAACAACATTCATTAGTTTTTGTACCTTTAAACGAAACACGCGGGCAACTAAGTCATGTCAGTCAGTAGCTCTTTGCCCGGGCATAAACTCTTCTATTATTTCTTTCTATGGGGGATTGCAGGTGAAAGTCACGAATAGGTCAGGCCTGCCGCAAGTGCGCACATAGGTGAAAGCGTCTTGTGTGTATTCATGCAGATAGCGGGGGCTGTTCACAAAAGTAGAGGGAAGAATAACCATTCTGCCTAAATTGTTGGGGTTTATATTACCATCTGTGCTAATCGCATCTTGTAGGTGAATGTAATTTTCAGCTAGCAGTTTTTCTGGTTTAAATAAATGTAACGAAGACGTTCGCTCTCTACTTTGATGTACATATCTACTAAAAATGGGTGAAAGAGCTGTCTTGACCGCGGAAGGAGGTTAAAGTCATTTTCTCGAAGCATCATCTAATAGGCGTAAAAGTTCATGCATGAAACTTTTTTATTGGGAACTGGCTGTTTTGTAGTGGGATTAATGAGTGGAATATCAAAATGGTATCCCGAATGTCCCTTGATAAATATTAATGTGTACTGCAAAGCATCATACAACTTATGAGTATCGGCTACGCATGTAAGTGTATTATCGTGTGCTCGTAACACTATGTCTCGTGAAGAGATCCAGGACAGCAACTTTATTAATTGTCGGTGCATTATAGCGCCTGTCATATTCGCCACGTGGAGTTCGATCAGCATGGATGACAACCTTATAATCTTCTTGAGGCCAGTTCTCTATTGGGGTTTTAAAGGTATTTATCAAAATGTTGTGGTTATGTAACATTCTTTGAATTTTTAATACTGTATCTCTTTCAACTCCTTTAATGTATAGGCAGCGACGGTTTACTTCATTTTCTTCATCACCCATAAAATATACTTGCAAGAATTTATGCTGTTCGTTCTCGGTTGGAAAAATTGAACCAATTTGATGATATATCTTACCTTGTACGGTAAAGGTTGGCGAAAACCTGGGCATTCTTATCTCCTTATCTACTCCAAAAGATTTAATTTTTAAGCATGAGTTATACTGTCTAATTCTATTTAAAAAGCGCCATGATTCATTTGCATCATATAAATATAGAGTTTTCAGAGGTTGTTCTGGTTCACCAAGTAAAGGAAGGGAAACGTTGCCATTAGAACAACACATCCCTGCGGTCTCATCTTTACATTTTAAAGCATCACAATACTGGCATTTTTATTCATCAAACCAACCACAGTTAAAGTATGATTTTTGTAATCAGTTAAAGGATCGTATTCAAATCCAGATTTATTAAATACCGACCAACTGTTAAGCATAAAAGTTCTCGGCGTTCGGTTTGCATTTCTGCATGACCGATTCTTCTCGCCTGCGAATCTTGTGTAGTTTCTGTTACTCTAATGGCTGCCTGCCGCTGGGCTTGTTCTTCTAAGCGGAGCTGCGTTTAAAGGAGCGTTTCAATAGCTCTCAGAGCTCTCTGGCGTTCGGTTTGTTCCTCCAAACGCAATTGTGTTTGAAAGGGCTTCTCAACTGCTCTCATAGAAGCCTGCTGAGTGGCTTGGTCCTCCAGTCTTTCCTGGCTTTGAGAAGGTGTCTCATCAGATCTCAAAGCAGCTTGTCGCTCGGCTTGTTCTTGCCTCTGTAATTCGTCATGAACGGAGGATTCTTGGGATCGAGCAATTTTAGCTGCCCATACTTGTGATGAGCTCCTTGATAAGTTAGAATTACGTTTGCGAAGCATTTCAAAAAAGAAAAAGAAAAAAACATTTTTTAAAGAAAAAAACACTTAGCCTAAAAATTAAAACAAACAAAATATTGCCTTAAAGTAAAAATATATAATTATAAGTAAGATAACTAACATAAAATTAATAAATGATAAAACTATCGCTCAAGGAAAAAAAGGAACAATATAAACTGAAAACGTAAAACAATTACAATATTATTAAAATAGGACTAAACACAGATGAATAAATGGTAACTAATTAATGTTTGTTAACAAATGAATCGCAAACATGTATTGTTATTTCCCATCGATACAGTCCCCCAACTCCCTTTCTTCCATTTCTCCAAACTTCACAATTATGAGTTTAAAATAGCTATAGATAATACAAAACGATACCGGGTTTTAAAATGTTCTCAGCGCCACCTATCGGATTTTGGGAGTAATGAATCTTAGTACATTAAATAGTACAAATCGATACCGTGCCATCTATCGAGTTGTTACAGTACTAAACGTTAAAGGCACTTTAGTAAAAATAATGCTTTTATTTGAGTTCATCACAGTATAATACCAACTTTCTTACGACAATTTTGTCATTTACCATAACTGGGTGAACAGACAGAGCTTAATTAGCTGAATGTAATTATTTTTAATCATTCTAAGATAGATGTGCCTAAAATAACTTGGGAACAGATTTTTATTAATCATTTAAAGATAAATGTGCCTAAAATAACTCGAGAACAGATTTTAATTCGGGATATCAGATTTTCTTACCGCAGGTCCCTTTTTCTGTACTCCAGGCATCATGTTGCAATTCATGTTCATATCAGTAGGCCGAGTCGTTATGCCAGACGACCGTCTAAAAGTTTACTTTTTCTATCCCATGGGAACAGTACTTTTTTCCTGGATGAAAGGTACCCTATGTCCTTTTCTGTACCCATGACAACGTGTATGCAAAATTTCATGATGATTGGTCGGGTAGTTTAGGCGTGAAAGAGTAACAAAGAAACAAACAAACAATCAAACAAACAAACTCACATTCGCATTTATAATATTATTTAGGATTGCTTAGAATATTTGAAAAATTTTAGGGATTTTTTTGCTATTTTTTAATAGTTAACCATTGAGTAACTTTATTTTCAAGGTAAATATTTACCAAACCATCTATAAATCTAGGAAAAAGAATGAAGATTATAAAATTTCATTTATACTTTCCATACAGCCAAAAAACTGTATATTTGTGTTTTAATTTACTATCATTTGACTTTATTTAAATCCTGCTTCAGGGGCCGCGTGGTCTTAAGTATTTCACTAACAATAGACTAGACTGTTGGTGACGAAGATATCGGAGCTATAACCCTGGTTGGGTGTACTCAAGGTGGGTTTTCATAAATTATTTTCCACTTTTCTTCCACTCAAATGCTTGCACACTGACTCTAAACCAAGCCTTTTTCATTCCTAATACCTTAGAGTAGTTAGTTCATACGTGTACAACCAGAACGAGTGGAGAGACACGATGGCATTTTTATTTTTTTAATGTCAAACATTTTATAAATAACGCAGAATCTTTGAGCGTTTTATAAGCGTCTCAGCGCTTCAGTAGACTTCCTCCTTAATACCAAAATAGTTTAATAACTTTACGTCGTAAGCAGAAGCCAGGACATGTAATTGAAAACTCATGTGAGGATGTTGGGGTATCATCTAAATGTGATATTCTTCCATTTTATGATCCGACTCGTCCTTGATATTCATTTACTCCTCATTCATTTGATCCCCTTAACACCATATTGACAAGATCTTACCCCCGTCCCCTTGCCCCAACATCCCAATTCCCTATCCCCCTTCACCCACTCCTCTACCTGTCACGTAATCCTCCTTAAGTCCTCCATGTGATCCAGTGCTACCGGAGTTATCACGGCTCCTCCACACGGGCTGGAACGACTTCCAGAGGTACTTCTCGGGCAGACGGTGAGAACGTACTTGAGATACAGGCAAATAAAAAAAAAAGTAAAAGAAGAGGATTGGATCCGTCAGAAAGGGGAAGCACATCACCGCTCTTGCAAAAGAAATAGTGTTTTTTTTTTGTTTTATTTTGACTCGAAGTCTTTGAAGGTTTAATTTGGGGATATAGAGACCACGAGAGCAAAGCCAGTGGTTGTATTTTTTTTTATAGCATTACATTTTTTTGGTCAAAATAAATAAATGATTGCTTCGGTACAAACATAGATTTTAATTTTCTTCATATTTTGATATCAACAATTGTTTAAAATCTGTCATGAGCATAGTGACATCAGACGAGAGACTTTTTAAAAGAAGAGAAAAAGTCGTCATTAAATTCCAGGACATTCAAGAACAGATGAGGTCACCATATGAAGAAAATTAAACTCATTGTTTCTACTGGAGAAATATTAAATTTCTTTTGACCCAAAAAAATAGTTTTGCTATAAAAAGTGCAAATACACTTACTAATCTATACTCTGATTCTTGTAGGAAGAACAGTTTAAGAAAATAAACACAATGATTTATGGTGAGTATTGCTAACATTTGATTTTATTATTAATTTTAAATTCATAAATATTGATAATATCTAACGGAAGTTAAAGATGTAAATCTCATTATTTGAGACATGAATGTATGAAAGTATTATTATTATTATTATTATTTAGCACCGCGTATTACTACACGTTTGGGTTATACGCTTTAAGTACTAGTTACGCTAATGGATTGGGAATTGGGAAGGTTGAATTAGAGGAAAAGAACCCGCATTTGTGTGGAGGGAGAGTTGAAAACCATTTAGGGAAAACCACCCCAGTTCACCCGACCTAGATTCGAACCTCGATCTCCCCGTACTCAGCTGCTGAGCTCAACACGACAAGCGTGTTAGCCAACTACGCCACCGAGGCGGGTTGTATGAAAGTAGTATTACTAACGTTTGTGACAGTCATTTACTTTTCTTCATACCAGAATAGTTACAATATAATATAGCTCAATTTAGAACAGCCATACTTACCAGTGAACATCTAACAGGGCAGTGCTTGTTATAGGAGTGCTCAGGGAGCTATGGCCTAGGGTGACAAACGTTGTAAAAAAAACTACATATTTGTATTGAAAAGTTAACATTATCTATCTATTTGTTTTTATGAACATTTAAAAATGACACATGGACACGGGAATCAAACCCCGGGTTCATTGGCTAAGTACGCCAATGATCTAACCTTTGAGTTAACCAGAAATCGTCCGATGCCCAGGATACGGGAAGATTTCTGGATGGCACAATTGTTAGAGCATTGGCGTACTTAGAAAAAGGACCGGGGGTTCGATTCCCGTGTCCATATGCCATTGTCCAATTTTCAATATATGCGAGTAGATCCTTACCAAAACAAACATAATAGCTTCGGCTATTTGTTTAATATTAATTTTTTCTACAAAAAAACATATTTAAAAAAAGTTCTCGAAATAAAAGCCAGCAGCTTAAGAGTAGCTGAACAACGAAAAATTAGGTTAGAGTGTTTTTTAGTGATCACTACAGATAGGCTACATTCAGGGTTATATTATACCATAAGTCCCTTATTACTATCATATACGACTTCTATGTATGGTGTTTCAACTATAGCTCAGACAGGACGGGGGTCTGAGGGTGGGTGGGGGTGTCTGGAGGGGTTTCCGGATTGAAGGGATGTAGTAAGGAAGGTTTGTTTAGCTCTTAGGCCACACAAATTTAATCGACTAATGCTAAAAGGAGTTGATCACCACTAAACGAATAGGGAGTAAGAAGCTCTTAGAAGATACAAACATTACGTTTTATGAACAGTATTTATAATATTTTATTATCATTATTATATAGGTGAGATTAGAGTTGACGATTATATGTCTGTGCATTACAAACGTTTTAGTATACTTTGAAACTGAAAAAAAACATTTTTTTCTTTCTGAATCCGATTGTATAATGGTAATTTAAACAGGGTCAGAAAATCCAAACCTTAAGAGCATTTTCTAACTGGGAAAACGGTGAATAGTCTAAAAATACATCAGTATCAATAGCCCCTTTACACTCTGCGGCGCAGCAATGTCTGGTCCAATAACAGCCATTGTTCAGTGTTTAAGCTCCATCATATGCTAGTGACAAGGTTACTATATCCAAGCTCCATCATATGCTAGTGACAAGGTTACTATATCCAAGCTCCATTATATACTATTGACAAGGTTACTATATCCAAGCTCCATTATATGCTAGTGACAAGGTTACTATATCCAAGCTCCATTATATGCTACTGACAAGGTTACTATATCCAAGCTCCATCATATACTATTGACAAGGTTACTATATCCAAGCTCCATTATATGCTAGTGACAAGGTTACTATATCCAAGCTCCATTATATGCTACTGACAAGGTTACTATATCCAAGCTCCATTATATACTATTGACAAGGTTACTATATCCAAGCTCCATCATATGCTAGTGACAAGGTTACTATATCCAAGCTCCATCATATGCTAGTGACAAGGTTACTATATCAAAGCTCCATCATATACTATTGACAAGGTTACTATATCCAAGCTCCATCATACGCTAGTGACAAGGTTACTATATCCAAGCTCCATCATATGCTAGCGACAAGGTTACTATATCCAAGCTCCATCATATGCTAGTGACAAGGTTACTATATCCAAGCTCCATCATATGCTACTGACAAGGTTAACTATATCCAAGCTCCATCATATACTATTGACAAGGTTACTATATCCAAGATCCATCATATGCTAGTGACAAGGTTACTATATCCAATCTCCATCATATGCTAGTGACAAGGTTACTATATCCAAGCTCCATAATATGCTAGTGACAAGGTTACTATATCCAAGCTCCTTCATATTCTAGTGACAAGGTTACTATATCAAAGCTCCATCATATGCTACTGACAAGGTTACTATATCCAAGCTCCATGATATGCTAGTGACAAGGTTACTATATCCAAGCTCCATAATATGCTAGTGACAAGGTTACTATATCCAAGCTCCATCATATGCTAGTGACAAGGTTACTATATCCAAGCTCCATAATATGCTAGTGACAAGGTTACTATATCCAAGCTCCATCATATACTATTGACAAGGTTACTATATCAAAGCTCCGTCCTATTCTAGTGACAAGGTTACTATATCCAAGCTCCATAATATGCTAGTGACAAGGTTACTATATCAAAGCTCCATCATATTCTAGTGACACTGTTACTATATCCAAGCTCCATAATATGCTACTGACAAGGTTACTATATCAAAGCTCCATTATATGCTATTGACAAGGTCACAGTTTAATCCACACTAGTTTGAATAGGAGCTTTCCTACCAACATCGGTGAAGAATTGTGTTTGTAGCTCTAATAAAGATTTGCGAGCAGTCGGTTGTATAATGTAGTTACGACTTCAAGAACACTGTTGTTTTTCTTGCTCCTGCCATGATCTTATATTATGACAAGAGCCGATGATTTAATAGGTGATGTAGAAAATTGTTTTGTCACTTAGGATGCTATAAATAGTAAATTGTTTTTATAACAAGTTTTTCTCCAACCGATCACGTAGCAAATAATTTCTTACTTTTCTCCTTTTTTTATCTGTTTAGACACACAGTAACAAATAGTTCATCATAGGAGTCAATTTTAAATAATAAAAACATACTAAAACTCAACCCAATATTTTGATAATTAAGTTTCGGACACCGTAGTTCCATCAGCGTTTGCCACAAACCAGTGTCCCAGTGTGAAAACACTGTAAGGTTTGGAATAGGTTACCTGGAAAATGATTCTTCAGTTCTTGCACAAGCAATGCAGAACAAGTTTACTTTCAATTGTTATGTTTTTTATTTGTATTCAACATCTCACATAAATCAAAACATTTGTTAGTAGAATTCTTTTTTTGATATTACTCCTAAACATCCATATCGTCCTTGCTATAAATATGCGGATATTTGAATACGTTTTAATACACGGGGAGCACTGACCCTTCCACACTGTATTTCTATGAGCGAGCGCAAAATGCTCTACACATTTTTTGGGAAATATATTTTCACTTAAGCTTCAAGATTCTTTTATATTCCCTAGTTGACATATTATTTACTCTTCAAATGAAGTTGTGCTATGGATGTTTATTGTTAATGAAAAATCAGTTGGCCTTGGTGGGCTATGAACCCACGAATATCGGGTCCTGAGGTGTGCACTTTACCCCAAGACTACCAAGGTCATCATCTACATGATAAAGTAGGTGTTATAATTAAAAAAATGTTTTAAAAGTCTTCTAATTGATATAAACACATTTGATTTAAAAATAATACGTTTAGAATCCGATTACAGAAAATATTCTCCCACGACCGCGGACGAGATCTATAATAACTATTGAACACTTCTCCTCCCTCTATTTATATTTTTCTTTTCAACTCTATTCTTACTACAATGGTAAATAATTCCATCGGGTTGAATAAGGAATGCTCTAAAGGTATGCGAAACACGTTTCGTGATAAATTGTATTGGCTTGCCAAATACTTTTTTTCTCTAAAAATAAAAGTTTTAGTTATTGAAAAATAACAATAACCTTCTCTGCAGGGTTCCTTCTTCCTTCACCTTTGCGACCCCATGCTGTTGTTGTACGGGAGACATACCTAACAGGGGGAGCAGTGCACAGTATGGAGCCCAGTCAAGAATGAAGGATGACACAAAGTTTGCGGTACTCGCTAACAGATTTCCTAGTAAATACAGGATGATGGCTCGCGCCACAGCTATTTCAAGAAAATTATATCTAGACACTTAGATATTTGCAAAGATTTAACTAGAACTTTATTTTATTCTTAAACAAATAAAGTCCTTTCCAAAATAGTTATTCGTAGTTCATAAAATGGATTAAACCAAAAATTTCTAGCCACATTTACGTTTATGATTCAATTATTTTTGCACTGCTTCTTACTACCCGTTTGGGTTATACGCTTATGCACTAATTACAATAATGATCTTAGGAATTAAGGAGACTATGTTCATAGGAAGTGTACCCACATTTGTGGGGAGGGAGAGTGAAAAACCATTTTGTAGAGCCACCTGACCTAGATTCGAAATTCGATCTCACCATCATCGACAGTATATTCTTGTTCAAGAGTAGCGCGTTAGACCACGTGGTCATCGGAACCGGTATTTGTTTATATATTAATCTAAATTAACCCCTTGACTTACAATTTAACCTGGATATGTTTTACACCAGGATTACCATTCAAAATTAATCTCAAAATATTTTATGCACAAGCTTAGTTTAGTTGATATAACCTCTATATTATAGTTTCAATTACAATTCCCTGAACAGCATTTTGATATCATGCTAAATTTTCACTTTTTCTCCTCCCTCCTCCTCCCATTTATATTTTTACTCCCTCCCACTTTACATATTTCTTCATCCCCTTTCCCCTCAATCTAGCACCACTATAGCCCCTCTTTCGTAGCACTCCCTTCTGCCTTTATTTATCTTTATTTCTCTCCTTAAACACTTTATTTTACTTATTTCACTCCCCTCCCAATACATTATTTCTCCCATATACTTTGGTTTATATCTGGCCCCCTTATTCCACAATATGCGTGTTCTTATCATAACAAATTATAACTAATCTCGACAAAGATTACTTTTCTCGACTGGATTACTTTTCTGTTCAAGAAAAATACAGTTTATACATAATATACATTTTTTTATAAAGCATAGTATTGATTTACCCTATAAAGTGTTCTTTTTCTCAACAACTTTTCTTTGTATGGAAAGCCTCGAAACATTCTGGGAGATGAAGAGGAACTACACACTTTGCACCGTTTTGTTGGGTTTTTCTTCTTTTCTGTGGAAGGGATGTGTTCAGGAAAATGCTCCCATTGTTTGGCTTGAGGTCTGGCTGGGGAGTCTCCCATTGTTTGGCTTGAGGTCTGGCTGGGGAGTCTCCCATTGTTTGGCTTGAAGTCTGGCTGGGGAGTCTCCCATTGTTTGGCTTGAAGTCTGGCTGGGGAGTCTCCCATTGTTTGACTTGAAGTCTGGCTGGGGAGTCTACCATTATTTGGATTGAAGTTTGGCTCGGGAGTCTCCCATTGTTTTGCTTGAGGTCTGGCTGGG